>QFEZ01000106.1:187576-337861 GCA_003316425.1 Russula lepida
TTTTATTTATGGTTATTTCGTTATTTCTCCCACTGCCAATGCAAGTACGTGACCGAGATGGACGTGGATCCATTAACAATCTGACACTGTCATCTAGACTCCATTTCGTCCTCAGTACCGCATCTAGCACGTATCACACAGCCTTGGATACTGGCAGACAGTCTTGTCTTTCTAGACACGGGTTCTGGGCCAGTGTATTCGGTCCGCACCGCATGTCCCGGCACGATTCAGTTACAGGGGTATACTGTACGTGACCTCACTACGGACACCCAAGGCTACCCTGGCGCTAACCTTGCGTTACGCCGGTACGGACCTAGGTCCGCAAGAGCAAATTCTATTATACAATCGCATCGGGTGGCCGATAACGCCTACAGGACGAGGCCGCATCGAATAGTCCGTCGGTGGGATCGTCGGGTGCCTAAGGAAGGCAGGGGACCGACGCGTGGTGCGCGTGAGGACAGGCGCATGCACGCCGCTGCGGCAATTACATTGGGCCGAAAGTCTCGCTTGATGGAGTTGATGGCAGGTCCATGTCCGGGCTCAGCGGTAGCACCACTTCCCCGTTGACCGTCGATGGAACGAAGATCTGCGAATCAGGGTAGGACTTGCCCCTAAGCTTAAGCGGCCCTCGCTGGCTGGAGTGTTGTGGATACCTCACTTCATAGTTTCCGGCGTAGTTAGCGTCACCTGGTTAGGACTTCAGCCAAACACTTGACACGCTTCAATGATGCACATTGCGAGAAACCGATAAAGAGCATGATCTCGGTATGTGCAAGTGCAATATAACCGGTGGACACAAGATCCGTGCTGCTGCTAATTGGGGTATAATTCAACAACAAATTTGACCAGCTGCTTGCAGAGTGGTCCCCACATGTGCGGAAGTCGCATTTGGGGTTAGCCACAGCAAAGCTGCGGTTTACGAAGATCAGAGGCGCCGATGCAGGAAGACGGCAGTGATTGGTGATCACTGCGGTGTCGTAAGTGACCCTAGAATTTCTGAGCAAAAAAAAGCTCACCAAATTTCGAATGCCTGACCTTAGACGGGATCAAAGATAGATCATGTGCGGTGCATCGACAACAGGGTGTATCATAGGGTGTAAGGTTGTCTGCCAAAGTAACGTTGACTGTTACGTCGCTTGATTGCTTCCCTTGATTGGTTTCAGATCGAATGGAGAAGTTTCAATCGACTTCATGCTCTGGCTAAACGCGCTTCTAGGCATGTACGACTCGGAGAAGTAAAGAACAGGTAATCGCTGGATATTGTTAATACGACGGTAGCATGAGGCTAGGTGCTGCCATCCCCTAATATTGATTGCAAAATGCAGCGTATGAGACACATACCTTGTCTCATCAAAGATGACCCGATATCTCCATCACTGGCTAAGGAAGCCAGTCGAACCCATGATGATGATATCGCAACCTCGTGATCGTAGCAACCCTACATGGGAAAATCCGTCTATGTCGCCAAAGAACGCGGTAATTCATTATGACAAGTGGTCTGGCCAGAGCCTAGTTCTCTTGCGCTAACTTCCGTTTTCATCGCTTTCACGGGAGATATTCGGCATGGTCTAGAAGCTAACCCGAGGATGCCAGTAACATAACGGGAGCAAGAGTCGGGCACAACAAATTTCGTCAATAATACGGTTCTGTGTGTGCCCAAGATGAGGACGTACAAAGACTGCAGATCCCTTGTGCGATGGCCTGTAAACCGAGCACAAAGCGTGGAAACCGAACATCGAGTTGTAGAATGGGACAGGCGAACGCTGACAAAGCATTTTGATGTAAATCATTGGGGCGATCGGCAAAAATCGTCATTTCAACATAATCAAAATCTAATCGAACGGACGCAATTTCTCACCCTGTTGCCATTTGTATGCAATGCGGATAGATGGATGACGCGGATACTGTGGGAGTGAAGCTGGTATCGATGTTAAGCGAACATCGAAAGACCTTCACTTAAGCGTATGCGACGGCAACTTGAACATCAAGGCGCCCAAGCGAATCAGACGAAGAAGTTTGATTGTTTGAGGGCCTCACGTAAAAGGGAATGTGAATGCCCGTGGGACGGAAATCAAATGAGGAAGGCTTGGACAGTCAGGGGGACTGACGACAAAGCAAACAGTCGAGATGGCGTCGCAATTTGGCACAAGGGTCGTTCTCGACGCGTAACGGGATGCTAACAAAAACTGCGGGGGGATCGGATGTGTATAACTTTAAAAGTACTCACGGGTCTTTCTAATTTTCTTTCAACGAGCCAAGGAGTCGAGATTTTCAAGGACACGAGGTCGCCTAATGGACACTGGCCGAGCACGAGGCAAGCAGGGCGCGACATACCGTATAAGGTCAAATACAATCAGGTGACCCATGTAATCAACCCCCCATTGTGCGTGCAGTGCTCCCACTTAAGCTAAGCCAAACACGAGTCCGAGGGCACTTTGTGTGATATGATAATGTTCATTCTTATTTTTCAGGGATAGCACTAGGGACAGCCTTGTTCTTACGTCGTCAGCGCTAGCGCCCGATTGGGTTCTAGGCGTGGAAATCATTAATATTATTTTTGTTAGATCGAGCAGCGCGTGTTACACACCGAGAACGTCTGCCTTTGACCGTTGTGGACATGGGCGTCAAGTTTCAGTTGCTTGGAAGGCTCGGAATCTGTATTCCGCCTTTACACCCCTCTCCTCAACGGAACTGGTGAGAACCACCAAAGGACATTACCGTGACCCTGGAGTCTTTTCATACCGGCGCCAATGACTGGCTTCCGTCACGACAGGAACTGAAATGAGCCATCCTGGAGGCTGAGGCCATTCAAGCTTCCACGGAAGACTGTTACTGCTGGTGGTGGTGGCACGATTGGTGCGGCGAACTCGGATGGCACTCCCCTCGATCCCTTGCTTCCATTCATATCATGATGGCGCCGGGATAATGCCATTTGGTGCTGGCTGAACTGCACGTGTGCGCCGCCGGCGGGTTGTTGGGCGATTTGCTCGAGGCAACTTTTCCAGAACAAGTGTGGCGTCGATACCTGGGTGGATCCCCTCCGGTAGGCAGTGCCTCATCCCCCTTAGGGCTCCAAAAGCGCCCGGAATGAAAGAAGGGTTGGATATAACTTATATATATACGTGTGTGTGTGTGCCACTGTGTGCCAAGCACCGGCGGCGGCGAAGGGGAAAGAGGCGGTGAGATGCGTTTTCGTTTGCGTTTGGCATTTCGGTGGGGTTGATCATCTGCGCTGGCACCTACGGCAGGCATATGGACCTCGCCACAAACCGAAAGCGTGCCCTTTTCGGGTTGTTAATGAGTCCTTATCTGACCAAATTGCGACTCGCCACCTTCACGGAACATGCGCGAGCAGAATCAAGGCGTGTAAAGCGAGCCCTTTGCGCGTTCTTGGAACCTTAGATTGGACAGGAGGGATCTCAGATGCGAAGAAGGAACCACCGATCCAGATAGAGAAGAGGAAGACGCGCAAGGGCAGATGATATGATGATGGGCTGCGGCTTGGGATGGACTTGGATGGGGATGATATGATGGCAGAAGTAGATGCGAGCGCTCGATATAGTTTATCATGCATGCCCTTGGTCTGGGCGTCCCGAAGACACGTTGGGTCCTGGCTGATGATGATGGTGGTGGGGTTCCCTCTTGCGGGTTGGTGGATCCTCGTTCCCAGTGTGTGCTGAATGCCAATGTCACCGTTAGAAGGTTTGGAAGGTGCCAGTGCCAGTGGCGGATTCACTCTATTCCCGCTCCCTGCCGCCGTCCTGGGCCCAGCGGTAGGTGGACAGGTGCCAACTGGAAGGGTCGATGATCAATTGGCACAATGACACAGCATGTAATGCGGTGAGCAGGTCTCTCCAGCACTAGTCCATCATGGCGGGAGAACTGAACGCCGGAAGTCGGTCAATCGGCCATTAGTACGTCGCTGATGCCCATGAACCTGGAGAAGAGTGGCTTCTCCTAGCAGATTTTTCCCGGTGGCTCGCTTCAAAGTTCAAGTTGCCGTGAGCGCCTTGCACAAAAGCTAATATCAGTGTCACGGGTCTTTTTCATGTGGCCATTTGAAAAGGCGCGCAATCAGCGATCAGGCCCATCGCCGCTCAGGTGGTACAGTATGAATAGCCCGAGAAAACTGCTCACGTCACTGCCCTGCCAGGACTCTATATGGGATCCTCTCAATTCAACAACATGGCTCTTTACAGAAGAAATTGAGGAACCGCCCATGACAAAGAACCGTCTTGGTCTTGTCTGGTCAGTCCTAATACCTGGACTATATGATTTCACGTTTGAATGTATATGGTTTTGCAAAGCGGTGTCGTCAGTGCTGTACATTCCATAGATTGGGTAAGATAGTGTTAATCCGAATACCTGGATACAACGTCTTCAGAACTGGCTCAGACCCGATCAAGGTCGCTGGGGCATAGTAAAGGTGTAAAGACTTCGAGGCAAGGTATCCGTGCAACGGATAGTCATACAGTTACTGTAAGTATAAATCGGATCTCGTTTACTCCCCTCGGTCGACTCGGGCATCGGTGTCCTTCTCATCGCCGGACCCATCACCCGTATCGCTTGGCGAGCTATGACCAGAGCCACTGGTAAATGTCCAGCTTCCCGCCGTCGGTGTAGTTTCTCCATCGCCCGCGCTCTGAAAATCACCAAAGTCACCGAAGGAATCGAACGATACTTCCCGTATGTCGTCAGAAAAGCTCGATGAAAGATTGAACGGGTCACTCCGCGAGGCAGCTGCTGAGTCTGAGAAAGGACCAAAGCCATCGTCCTTTCAATCGGTACCCAGGCCAGGCCAAGATGAGAAGAGAATTTTCGTCGCAAGATTGCAATACACTTACATCGTCGTCTTCTGGTGAAAATGGATCGTTAAACGGGCTGTCCGCTGGAGGAGGTGGGAAGGCGCTCTTGGATAGGATGTCAGCAACTCTCTACTATGAAGAGTGTATGTGACCCACGTCTACCCCCGCTTCGCTCAAGGGACGACGCTCTCGAACAGATGGCCGTCCCGCAGTGTCCTCCGAATGCTCAAGTCGTATGTCGAATTGAGATTGCGCAAGCCATCCCCCATCTTCTTCATCAGAGGCATCAGATGAAGAGGACGATCCACCAAACTCATCACGTCGCTGCATTTCACGCGCCAGATACTGAGCGAACTATGTGGGTCAGAGTTGGACAGTGGTCACAACAACCACACAACAGCATGGGCTTACTGTGGGATGTGTGGCAGTGGTGAAGTCGTCATCGTCATCATCAGCAGGGGGTGGTGCAATACCAAAGTCTGCAGTGTTTCCCAGAGCAGGCCTCGAAGAACCCGTCGCGCGGCGGAATTCGCCCTTCGTCTCTTGCAGATTGACCTTGACAGCAGGTGGGGGTACAGGTGGTTGGGAATCTTCCTCATCTACTTTCCACTGACCAGCAGGCCGCGCTATTGATCCCACTACGGCAGGCTTGCCGCCACCAAGGAGACTTGTGTCTTTCTTTCTGGTCTCCTTATATCGGCCACGCACGTACTCGTCCCAGGCTGGCTGTGGTGCGTGCTCCTCGATGATCTGCTTCAAGTCTGGTGGAAAATGATCAAGGGCCGTGATTACATCTTCTGAAATGAGGGTGAGATGTCCCATATAGCCCAATCGAACGCCTTTGGGCTTGGCGCTAGAGAAAACCTGTGAGCAGGCCTTTACCAGTTGAACAGGGCGGTACCTTTCAACATCATTCAGTTTCTGCCCTTCAACTATTCGTTCCATGAGCTTTGCGTCTCGAAAGAGTGAAATAGCGAGAAGGCGGTTGGCTCCTCCGTCAACGCGTCCGGTGAGGATTTGATGGATAAGATCATATACAACGCTGTGAAGGAAGTTGTTCCACGGAAACTCAAAGAATAGATCCTACGAGATCAAGTTATGACACAGTGCCACCTCACGATTTGTCACCTACTAGTATGGTCACTAGTACGTTGTCATCCAGCATCTTGCGCTTAAGTCGCTCCCCAACCGGGACCGCGGGTCCAGATTGCGATAAGTCACCCAGGGTAAGCCGTTTCGAACTACGTCTTGATCCAGCCGAACGACGACCTACGGTGGAGCCCTCAGAGCCAATACTTTGGTTCGAGCCCTTTTTTCGAGGTGGTGCACTCCCACCTGGAGTTGTAGTCGCCGCATCCGGAGGTAAACTCCCTCCAGGAGACGCAGGACCTGCTCCCGTGTCTGCTGGGGAGCGGGAATGCGACGAAGGAGGGAACGGACCTGATTTTGGCTTCGAACCTCCGTCCGTGGACTTTAGCTCCCCGGAGGATGTGATGTCTTCCATGGGATCATCCTCAAAACTACCGGGGCCTTCGTCATCGCTCATATCCTCATCGGAGTCCAAAAGCGATGAAGAGTCCTGCGGAGCACCGTGAACCGGAAACTCTAGCGCAGGCTCTGTTTCGTCCACTCCTTCGTCCATATTGTCACGATTATCTTCGTCGCCAGAACCCATGGAGATAACCTGCGCTAATTCTTCGAGAGCAGAGAGTCCGCCCTGCAAGCGACCTTCCGAGTCGTAGAGGTAATCGTAATCCGCAGGGCGATTGAGAAGGGTCATATTGGAACAATGAAGAAGTTCGGCGTAGAGTTCGCAAATCCTATAACGTTCGAATGTGAGAGGAGCTATACTTCCCACTGTCGTGGAGATGTGTCCATCCTATCGTAGATTTGATAAGAAACAAGGGCGAATGATGGACGGTAAATGGCTCACGGATGACCGCGGTTTCTGCAAGTAGGGCCTTAGCTCGTGCAAGCGGTCGCAGAATATCCCTAGCAAGGGACCCAGATGAACAACGCCTATGCGGTCCACCATTTCTTTCATGGCCCCTTCTAACGCTACTCGGCCTTCCTCGGGATCGCGGGTAGAAAGTTGTTGTTGCACATGGATGAGGCGATTTCGCAAAGTGTGGAAAAGGTATGGTTCGAAATAGTCCGAGTTGTTCTGCCGAATGAGCTCGATAACCATACATATCGAGTTGACGATGGATGACGTAGCAGAATCATAGTTCGGCGGGGTTGGCGTAGTCGGGCGGCTGAGTTCGTCGTTCCCAGGGGTGCTTTGGTCGGAAGCACCAAGTGATATATCCTTGAAGTCGTATAGAATATGGTCCACGAGAATTTGCACATTTTCCCGACTAGCCAGTTCCCGGGCAAATTGATTGGAGGCGAGACCGGTCTGAAGACCCTCGGAAAGTCCAGCTGCAGGTGATGGCGCTGACATTGAAATAATGCCTTTAACGAGCTCGGCCACTACAACATGCATGTCCGGGGAATGAGCCGGGGAAAGGCGACTGACGAGCCTCGTCATGAGGCGCTCGTCAGAGAGCCACTGTAAGCACAGTGTGAGTGGGATTCGCGCGAGAGAGGATGTTGAGTCGAGTGAAGGCATACTTCAAGTACGCCAGCACCGGCAGGCTGCTCGTCTAGTTGTATAATCCGTACGAGGAGATCGGAAAAAGAGGGCATCTCAATGTGTTGGAGTATTCGTTCTACGATATCTCGCTGTGCTCGGATGAATTTGAGCATCTGCAGCGGGTCTCCGAATTGGCAACAGGATGGCGCAGGAAAGCGGCAGTCACCTCGGCGGGTTTTTTGCTCAAGAACACAGCGTTAATCTTTGCAAATTGAGAAGCCATGGTCATCCGGGTCTTCATGTCTTCGGGTGTACGATCCAGCACAGTCTCCCAGAAGGGGACTAATAACTGGTCGGTGTTATTGAGACATGTCTCGACGATCGACCATATTTCGCTGCAGAGGACCTCGGTTGCAACGTAAGGGTACCTTTGTGAGATATGAGAAAGCGAGATCCGAATGAGCGAGAAAAGCAACAGCCTGCTACGCACTTGAATCTGCCCCGGTCCTCTCCCTCGATCTGTCCTGTGACATAACCCAGCAAGCGCTGCAGCACATCTGACCTCTGAAAATAGTCTATAAGGCGCGTGTTTTGCGCCTTGCATTCTTGCAGCAAATCGTCTTCGTCGAGTATTGCTTCCAGCGACACATCTTCCTTGTCGAGAAGGCTGTCTATCGAGGAACCGTTGTGGAAGCCAAACCTGGACCCAGGAGGTTTCAGCGACCCTGCGGGGTTCGAGTATAACTTGGACACGAATACCTCCAAAACATAGTTCAACGGTTGAAATCTGAATAAGCTGAGAAGATGAGCGGAAGAAGAGAGGTAATTGTATTACGATGACGCGGATAGTTTCCCTAGTCAAAGCGCTCGTCCATCTTTTTTGGGGTGTATGTGCACACGACTAGATTTGTGTCCACAATTTGAGCCATCTCAGTGCTCCGGCCCCGAACATACATGCAGACAGGAATAACTAATTTGCCGAGTACACTGTAGTACAGCACTACCATACCATTCTAAAGTCCGCTAAAACTGTAGTAAAGCAGCCAAGGTCAACCCAGTGTTTCCCAAAAATCATGCCTACTCACCCGTATCTGATATGTCCCACTGGCTTTGGTCAGGTATCGCACCCATTTGATACTGTGATAGTTATTCTTTTCAAAGACTTTCAAAAACCGCACAATCAACCCAGAAGACGTGAACATAAGGACTTGGAAATCAACGTCTATGGGAGGCCGGGCCCAGACTTGGCGAGTCGTCGTGCTGGTGAGTTGTGCAGTCCCATTGAACGTGAGCTCTTGTCCTCCTTGGACTCGAGGAATCCTGCACATGCATTAATCACGGGAGTTAATGGGATACCGAATGGCTTACTTCCATACAACGACGTTTTCTTCCGGAACATATTTCGCTTTTCCCGTCTGGACTTTGCAGTCAACGCTAGTCGTATTCAGGGGCGTCGGTATGCGAAGTACGACATTAGTGGCGGAGAGCTTGTTTCCGAAGTTCGTCTTCACGACAATGAGATACGTGACTTGGGTCGTTCCGATCTCATTGACGGTGGGAATCACGCGCAGAGGTAATTTCACATTCGAAGTCGATCGATAGCTGGAGGAGAATCAGCCGAAAGAAATGCACATGTGAATCACACCCACGTCATTAGTTCGAACTCGCCATCGGGTGGGATGAAACTTATCGTCCGAGTAGAATCGAATTCGTTTAGCCGTACACATTGGTGGAACCGACAATCATCGAGCTCGACGGCATCGATAGCACCTCGCTCACTCTTGTCGATCACGAGCTTGTCATTGAGGCCGAACTTGCACTCCGGTGTGCCGGACAAGTACGCGCGCATTTGAATGTGACCATCGACGTCAGCCCGTAGAACCGTGCCTGTGGGGTAGTAGCATCCTCAGACGCAAGGACGTGTTGGTCTTTTCAGCGACGAACCTTTGCCGCTCATGCTCAGGTTGACCGTTTCCACTACGTCAACGAATGCTTCATTCTTCTTGTACTTCACATCTGCCCGACGCCAACTCGTGACACCAGTTGCTTGGCTTGTAATTTTTGACGATTCCTCCTTATAAAAGCGCATGTTAGCCATCAGTAAGACAAGGCGGACGGAGCGACGCACAGCGACAATCTGAGAGGACACAACACTCTCCGTCGTAATGTAACTCTTAAGGGTATCAATCTCGCTGTTCTGGGGATAGCCAAAGTCGTTTATTTCTGTGACAACTCAGTCAATGTCAGAAGAGGTCAGGAGAAGACCCACCATCGATTAACTCATATATCAGCACAAAATTATTCTTCACACACTCTTCGTCTACTTTCCCAAAGTACGATTTACATATCGAGATAACTCGGTAGCAGAATTCGAACACCAGGGCAGCATTTGCATTGTTCCTGTGTTAGAGGTCAACAAGGGCGTTTATAGACGAGGACGAAGTTTCGTACTTCGTCACGGCCACTACATAGACATTGTTGACTCTAACGTGAAAGAAACTCGTCGATCCCAGGGTGACGATGGGGGACCGGACGTCGCTGCTAGAAATGACTTGTATCCGAAAGACGTCTGCTATTGTGCGCCTTGAATGCAGTGAGGACACGGCCTATGGGTGCAGAGAAAGGACGACCACATGCCTCACGTCTGGTCGGTAAAGCCGAGAAATGAGCAGCTGAGAGTAAAACACGTAAATTGATGGGTGTTCTAATAACCTCAGCGTAACAAAGGAGTGCTCACTTCGCCTTTCTGGTTATAAATAAAGAATGCCTGAACAGTTCGGATCAGGACAAGTCGTAACGCGTATCTGTTCCATTGCGCACCGAGATCATTGTTGTTGATGCTATGTGCAATGCGGGGAAGGGCGTGGAATTTGTTTATTAGTCAAGTCACACAATCATGGCTGGCGTGTCTTTCGTTCGTAGCGGCAAGAAGGTCCGTCAACATTATCCCCCGTCCTCAGACTAAATATTAAACAAAGAAAGATCGCTGCAATAGGGCGTAACTACGCTGACCATGTTAAAGAACTCAAAAACACACTTCCAAAGGAGCCATTCTTCTTCCTCAAGCCCACGACCAGTTACCTCTCTTCGGGCGGTGTAATTGAGATCCCAAGAGGAATATCAGCTCACCATGAAGGTCTGTTTCCGAAGCTTTTAGTTCCGCTGCTTGCCTGCTGAAGCCCCCGCAGTCGAGCTAGGTCTCGTCATTGGAAAAGGGGGACGTGATATCTCCGAAACAAATGCAGAAGAGCATATAGCTGGGTATGGTGTGTATACCGAGCCTTGTCTTTTGAAGATCAAGCGTTAATACCGGACAGCTCTCGCCATTGATATGACCGCAAGAAATCTCCAGGAGGAAGTCAAGAAAAAGGGATTACCATGGTCAGCCGTGAAAGGTTTTGATACGTTCACACCCATCGGGTAGGTAATCTATTTGGTCTCCCCCTCATGTTCTCAAAAGCCATCATGCACAGATCTTACATCCCAAAATCGAAGGTTGTAGATCCCCACAATCTGAGCATATGGCTCAAAGTATGTCGCACTTTCTTCTGTCGAAATGAAGCAAAGGGCTGACTACAAGTCGACACAGGTCAACGAACAAATCAAGCAAAGCGGGCATACATCAGACATGATTTTCCGCATCCCTAGGCTCATCCAACACGTCTCTTCTATAATGACACTCGAGGAGGGTGATCTTATACTCACTGGGACGCCTGCAGGCGTTGGGCCGATCGCCGGAGGTGACAAAATTGAGTGCGGACTTGTCGATGCAGCGACAAACGAGGAGCTAGATCGGGTAAACTTTGGCGTGAGGGACCGTGTCGCGGGTTATCTTTATGTGCCGCCCAGTTGACCTCAGCTATTGGTGACAACGCTTTACCACCGGACTGACGTAAAGAATTGACAATGCTTAGGCTGAGCAAGTCATGCCCCTAGTAATCTCTGTCCAATATGCCGCCTGAGCCGTATCCTCTACCGCTTGACGCACTGCTACCTTAAGAGGTTCGCAAGACTCGGTAGATACACACGACGCGATTGTCACTACCGCATCCAAAGCAAGCCGCTGAAGAGCTGGGTCTTCGAGCTTCTTGAATGGCCCAGGTAATGTGCCACGCACAGGGTGTGTTATTGTGAAGTATGGAACCAGACGGGCGCAGAGTTGTGCACCGATCTAGAGCGTAGAGAATGATAAGCAGTCGCTCAATATAACGTACGAAATACTTGCTTCGGGTTGTGCCAGCGGAGAACGTCGCTGAAATAATCGCAACATGAAGCGTAGGATTACCTGGGGCTCATGGTCAATATGATTTAGTAGGTAGATATGGAAGGGCGTGAGTTACCTCAGTACAGGGGATGTCGGTGTCACTAAGTTCCCAAAGTGTTTTTGGAAGGTGCAATACCCACTGCTCAATTTTTTGGAGGCACCCTGTATCGGTGCTGACCCTGAAGGTGCCAATATACCGTGGATCTGTCTCGAGCTGAGGAGAGCCGAATTAGTGGTGTAAGGGTGTTAAGAGGACACACAAGGAGCGTACGAATATAAGCCGCACAAGGAAATCTACAGTCGGGCGTTTGGTGGCAGCTGTAGACGAGACGTGCAACCCGTGGTCGAGCAAGGCACCGAGGGTACCTGCACCCTCGTTTACGTTGTGATGCTCTAGATTGCCATTGAGAAGCATCCAGACTGTAGGAAGCAGCGCCACGTAGTCCTGAGCTGTTATGTGTCGTGCAACTGTATGTGAGGATATCGAAACGCCAGACAATAGGCGCACGACGTAGTCCTTGACTTGGGAGATCAGGATCGGAATCGGATTTTCGTTACTTCCCTTGGAGATTGAAGGAGACGTATGCTGAATTGTGTAGGCGAGAACTAGGAGGGACGCGAGTTCACAAAAAACGATGTTAAGATTTTGAAGTGCCTGCTCGATCTGATTGGAATAAGTATCAGATAGTGAAGCACAGAGAAGCTAAGGATACTCGCTTGAATGTCGCGTCTAGAAAGAGGACTGGGGAGAAAGGGAAAATAGGGTGCCATTCGCTCTAGAATAACTCGTAGACTATCTAAAAGAAAGCCGTTGGAGCTGGGCTGGAAAAATCGGTGAGAAAGTGGCCCCTCATGATCCACTAATGCTCACCTTCGAACTCTGTAGTAATGGGCCATACAGATTGCGATATATATTGGCGACAGCAGACACGATACCCAGCTCTGACTGATGGGGTGCAGAGCTCGGCATAAAGACGGAGGGAGCTGAATCAAGGAAGTTAGACAGGAGAACGGGATGGAGTGCCCATGCCACACGCTGAACATTTTCTCATAAGTGGGAATGATCACGAGGGCAAGTTGGAGTGAAACAAACCATCTCGAAGTCAGATTGCCGATTCCCGAGTTGGGAATCTAGGTCCAGATCATTTAGAGTTGTCGATGAAATTACATCATGCAGATCCTGTAGGGTGTATGACGCGTCAACCGAGTCGATCTGCTTAGACTTGCAAATGAACCCGAGGTGCGCGTCGTCGTCGTCATCGTCTGGATCCACCTCCACCTTCCATTGACGAATTGAAGATCGAACGCCTGGTGGGAGGTTTATTGTTGGTCGAAAGAGCGCATCGAAGGCCTCATAGGCACGTGGCTCTGGAAAGGCGGAGGACAGACACCATGTTAGGTTTGACGACGTAGACGGAGAGTTCTCGTCGCTGCTAGGAGCAGGAGAGCTCAGAGCTGCGCGAAGAAACTTCGACATGGATCTGAAGACGACAAGCTTTGACTGCATGACCAATCAGACATAAAGCCCCCGAGAACACGAGAATCTCGTACCGCTGTCGATAAGACAACGACGCTTGCTGCCGTGTTTTGAGGGACGAGATATGTATCTTTGGTACCAATCAGTCTGGGAATGGACCTCAGGCGAGACAACAAGCACCTCCTCCGTCACCCAAATTGGTACCTGCTCCCAGTATGCTCAAGTAGCCTTCCAGTATTCGTTTATAATTCCCAGACTTGCCGTCTCTCCACCCGCAGACAACAACATCTGGAAATGTTTCCAGGTATAAGTCGAGAAACCGGATGGCATCTATTTGAATTTCGGGAAATATGTGTGTTTGGGCAGAGGCTGTGAACAGAAGAAGTGTGGGTGAATGGGGAGAGAGGTCGCGCTATGGCAAGGGACTTAGTTATCGCTTCTAGATAAAAGTGGGGCTTCTTACTTCAGAGATACGCGGCATAATCCAGGTGAAGAAAGATAGAAGAGCCCGGCGGACAGTTGCATCCTACACAATACGTCAAGACGGTAGAAGCAATTACAGGGCTATTTACCTCGTCTCCAATTAATCGCGCGCATGCACCGAAGAGCGATGCCAAGGACGATTTGACTAGATCTGGGTGGGCTTCGAACAGCTCGCGCAGGCCAAGCAACGCATCTACGAGCCGTCACAGCTGCGTCGGGACAGAAAAATATGTGAACATGCCTTTCTTAACGTTACTATTATGATGCTTCAAATGTGTCACCAAGTCGGTGAATGTGAGTTTTCTCTTTGTAGTGGGCGCGTTGGCGTCTTTCTCGAGGGTGATGCTCTGCGTCGGAAGTGCAATAGCTTTTCATACAAAAATCAGGCAGGGAGGATCTGCATGACAGTAGGTTAACCATACATCGAGCTTTGAAGGAGGTGTCGACTTGGTTGGCGGGAAGCTTCTTCCCTTTCCCAAGCTTAAGCTTAGCTTTCTGAAAAATCTCACATTGAGCCAGGTATGTAACGCGTGAATCCAAAATAATTCGTACAGAAAAGTCTGTCGCTCTCTCTTTCTTCTTTTTTGTTGCCTTTGGCATGTAGTAATGGTTTCTCCTCCTCAACTGAGGGCTGAGTGTTGCTTGCCGGGCCGAGGTGGCCGGGAACTCGGCCCGCTGTGCCTATACGAATTCTTTCGTTTATGACTCTCGATGCATTTAGTCTTAAGATCCTCATCTCATCTGTTTCCTACCCGCCATGCCTCCCAATGGGCCCCCTAACGCAAAACTAGACTCAAAAGATGAGATAGATGCAAGCCGTAAGCATCCCGAAGAGGGCGGACACGGAACCCTCGATATGGCGGCTGGTCCGTCCAACCTCCCTTCTGCGCCGACCAAACTGAAGAGAAGGAGCAAGGGAAAGCGCTCTGGACAAACTACACCCGTCTCTCCAGGAAGACAAAAGTCGCCTGTGGCTTTCGAAGAGCCTTCGTTCGAGAATAACGGCGACTTCATTGCATTTAGATTCGAAGATGACCCAGAAATCCATGATCATTTCCGTAAAGAGGATAAGGAAGAGTCTCGGGAGAGGGAATGGGACAAGGGCAAAAGAAAGGCACAGGAACGTGACAGCGTAGGTGGGAGAAAGCGCAAAGCAGACTTTGACCGGAGCGATGGGTACAACAGCAAGAAGGAACGTACGGATGCCGCGTCTCGGAAAGCACCATGGGTCACAGACGTTGACTGGGAAGCATGTGCGAATGTGGCTGAATTGTCCGCTTTTTTTCATTGGCTTTGTTGAGTGGTGACTGATGACACGCTAGGCTACATCGAGAGGTCGAGGCGTTTGTGGAATACATCTCGCCAACGCCGGAGGAGGATGAAGTCCGCTCCCTTGTTGTAATGTTGATTTCCCAAGCTATTTCTAAGAAGTTTCCGGATGCCAAAGTGTTCGCATTTGGCAGTTATGAAACCAAGCTATACCTTCCATTAGGGTAAGCCGGGGATACCCCTCGCTGAATGCTGCACGACCTAATAATGCTGAAGTGATATCGACTTGGTCGTCATCTCTCCGTCCATGGCGTACTCTGACCGGATCACCGTCCTACATGCACTCGCCAACACGCTCAAACGGGCGAGGATAACCGACAAAGTGACTATTATCGCAAAGGCAAAAGTACCTATCGTCAAATTCGTTACGACACATGGCTACTTCTCTGTTGACATTTCTATCAACCAAGAGAACGGCGTAGAAGCGGGAAGAGTCGTGTCTGGGTTCCTTTCCGAAATGCCTGCGCTTCGGGCGCTCGTATTTGTTGCCAAGGCGTTTCTCAGCCAGCGGTCCATGAATGAGGTGTTCTCAGGTGGTCTGGGGAGCTACAGCATTGTCTGCCTGGCAATGAGCTTCCTACAAATGCATCCGAAGATACGAAGGGGGGAGATCGATCCGTCGCGTAACCTGGGCGTATTGGTGATGGAGTTCTTTGAATTTTACGGCCTGTACTTCAACTACCATGAAGTGGGCATCTCATTACGGGATGGAGGGACCTATTTTAACAAGGCCCACCGAGGGTGGGTAGACTACAAGCAGAGCTTGTTATCTATTGAGGACCCGGCGGACGCAAGTGAGTTGTTTTATTTATATGCCGGGCACGGCGCTGAACACGATGGAGCAGCGAACGATATCTCCAAAGGGTCGTACAATATCGCGCGTGTGCGGCAGACATTTGCAGGCGCACACGGCATCATGACGGCGGCCGCATACATGAAAGCTAGTGTACTGAATTCACGACGGTCGGGACGATCTGTCAAGCTACGAGGATACGTCGAACCCACAGACTTTAGCATATTGTCGAGTGTCTTGGGTGTCACGCAAGAGGTACGTGGGACTTGGGATTATATTGTGGCATTTGCCAAAATGTATACCACTTAGACAATCAACCGCCGGCGTATCGTGCAGGAGGTCTACGACAAGAAGGTCCTACATCGACTCGTAGGAGTTCAACCAAGGTCAACTGTCACGCAAGACGAACCTCAATTGAACAACATTGTACATTCCAAAGGAGGTGGAGCATCTGTCGTACAATCTGTTTGGGAACCGGCAGAGAGATCTCAGGAAACTGATGACGAGGGTCACGCTCGGAGAACGGTTTTGTCGGGGGAAGTCATCGAGGTCGACGGTGATGAGGAGAGTCGTTATGAGATTAGGGGGAGGAAGCGACGGAGGAGGAAGGAGGTGATAGATGCAGAGACTATTTTTACAGGGGATGAGGGGAGCGAGGAGGAAGAAAAGGGGGAAAGGCCAGTGAGGATTAACCGGAAGCGGGAATTCTGGGCATCGAAAGCAGGAACGGGGGCTGGCCTGGGAACGTGAACGGTTGCTTAGAGCGCTCCTTGTCTCACTTATACTCTCACCCCTACTTTCCTTTCTTTTTTTCTCTCCTCCCTCTCCCTTCTCTCCTCAATTCTATTCGGCCCCCGTCTTACCCCAACCGTCTCCGGTCGCTCCTTCAACATCCCGTCCCCTTTCTTTCCCTCACACCCACCATGTAAGTCACCATCCACTTTTTGTCCTTCTTCCGTATGCCCACTACCCTCCTTACTTCCCCTCAGGTCTGCGACACAACCTTCACCATCTAACCTAAAGGACCGCATAGCCGCCCTTCAGCAAGGCAACGGCTCTCCGTCGCCAACTCCATCTCCGACGTCCCCTCCTCGCGACGCATCCATCACTCCTCCGCGGGGTAGCCTTCGCGACAAGATTGCCAAGTTTGAGAGGAAGGGTGGCGTACCTATCCCTCGCGGTAGTTTTGGCATGAGTGTGCCCCCACCAGAGGAGGCCGGTTCTACGAAAAGTCGTGAGCTGTATGGGAACAGGGTAGCCGCCCTTGGAAAAGGCCGTCCTACCGCCCCGGGAAATTCTGGACACAGAGCTGTCACATCCCCTGCAATTCACTCGGTCTCTCCGAGTTCCCGGACTTCGCCGGACAGGTATCCCGCTAAGACTGCGGCGCATTCGACGCCCAATTCTATCATTTCCGCGTCTTCCTCAACGTCACCCCCTCTCGGTAATTCTTCCGAGCCCACTGATCGACCTGATGGACCAATTAATGCGGCTGATGGGTCCGTTGAGGCGCAAGAGATCTCGGTACAGCCTGCTGTTGAACCTCAAGTTGAGTCTTCAACCTTGGCTCAGGACGCAAAGCTTTTGGAACCTAGTAATTCCTCCACACAACCTACAATCTCGACAAGCTACCCACCACCAGCCGCCTCAATCTTGTCTTCGCCTACGAGCCCCGTTGCTACAACCCTTACGCGAGGAAATATCTCTCCTACTGCCCTCAAAGCGACCTCTTTTAACGGTACACCAACAGAGGCCGGAGCCGTCGCCACTTCAATTATCTACGAAAATTCCCCCACATCGTCTGAGTCGCATACCCAGGAGCGTTCACCTGCTGCCACCCCTAAATCTACCGTGTCTACAGTTCAAGCCCACATCTCGGTGGAGAAAGTTCCTGTCAAGGAAGCCACTAATGTTAATCCACGAGCACCCCGGCTGGACCGGCCTTCTCAAAATGGTTCTCTTGCAATTTCTTCGACGGGTTCTGATGCGCCATCTGTCACTCGTTTGCCTACATCAAGTATCGTCCCCTCTACGGACAGCGGTTCTACGTCCATTACTCTGGATACAACCATCTCCAATAAGATCAAGTCTAGTAATTCCACTTCCGCATCGACCGTCGTGTTCCCCTCACCTATCTCCTCTACCGTCCCCCCCGTTTCTGTTACCGGAGATTTGGATGACCCCATCACAATGTCGCCCCCTCCTGTCGCTGAACCCGGTCGCCGGAGCTTCAGCGCTGTTGTGCACCGCGGTGATAGCGATAATCACTCAGAATCGAGACACAGCACCACTTCCAGGTCTAGCACCGTAACACCTCGCATAAGTACCTCCAGTTTCAAAACTGGGACTGATGGTGGGGTTGTGCGCTCGAAGCGGAACTTCAAACATCTTGGCACGGTGGCCGCAGCCCCTCCCCCGAGTCCTGGTCCAGGTGATCTCAGTACAGGCGAGCTAGCTGCATTACTCCAAGATGCCGCATGGCTTGAACAGCAGCTTTCCGATGAGACTACAACTTTGACCGTGCCCTCGGCTCTAGGTGAAGAGTGGCAGAAAGTAGAAATGTCGGAGTCGTCTGCTACGAAGGCAACAGAAGCTCATACGCGCGCACCTACTACTGCAATTTCAACGCGAACGAAAGGACGCGGTCTTACTCTTGGTTCCTCGACCTCAAAGCCGTCCAGTGATATCCCACAATTCCCTATGCGTTCGTCCCCTCCTACACCGAGTTTTCAGGTTCATTCGGATGCCCCTCCGACAGCCCCCAAGTCCTCCCGCGGACGCAAGTACTTTTCTCTCCGTACTGCGTTGCGTGGTCCGCGGCTCAGTCTATCATCCGAGATGTCGTCCGACGATTCTGCACTAGTCGCTACTCCGCCGTCACCTTCCTTTGACCTCGCGATTCAACAACCAGCCCAGGGACATGGCAATGATACTATGAGCATACGTAGCATGTTCTCAATGCGCAGTAACATGAGTGGGAAGAGTGAGAGTGCCCCCGGGTCGTTGCGTCTTTCTCCTCGACGTGGCGTCGCGAGGGCGAGCTCCTTCGCGGAACGCCTCCTTAATAGGGCAACAAAGACGAAATCCATGTTGGACGATCCCGGTGAGCTACCCTTGTTTTAGTTCTATTACGGAAGAGCTGATCTGCTATTGAACATCTAGATGACGTGATTCCGGAACAATCACCCATGCTCCCACCCATCATTCCGGAAGCACCAGGCTCGCTTCTCTCCATTAACCCCATCTCATCGGCTAAGAACGAGATTGCCTTTGATCGTGATATTTTCGATGCGTTCCCTAATGTACCGTCAGATATTCCGCAACGGCCGCCGTCGTACTTGTTCCCTGTGCCGCCAAGGTCAGCCATTCCAGTTGAGCAGGACTTCAGGCGTTCTTCTACCATAGGAATTTCTGAACGGCGGTCATGACAAAGTGGACGCTGACCGTGACTTGCCCTTTTCTCACTTTCGTTTTCTTACACTTTCGTTGCCACTCCAGCTCTCTCGGATCCAAGAATAGTTTAATCAATCGCTGATATTACGGCTGCTATTACTGGTATTAGGTTATATCCCATTGATTGTGCGATATCTGGGGTCGATGTTTCGACCCGACGAATTTGAACAGCAGTCGTAATAAATTCTGTCATCCAGATATGCTCTGCCATCATAGCTATTCAGTAACTGTCATCAGCGCCCTGGCAGTGACAGGCCACTCATGATGGCCCTCGGTGTAAGCTGGCCAGCAACCCTATGCACGAGCAACACCAGGCTGATCGCCAAGCTGCGCACATATTTGAGCTGACGTCGCTACGGGTCAGGACGCGGCTTGGGAGCGACGGAAAGTGAATGAGTGGTGCGCGCTCCGATGCAACCGAATGACCGATGTGGAGCTTTATAATTGAACAATATAACTTCCACATGGCTGTAGCCAGATTGAACGTGTCATGGAGAGAACGATATTTAACTGGCAGAGGGAGCGGGGAGGTGGTGAGATTGATTTTTTATTAATAAAATCCATTTGAATCCATTAACATGCTTCCTAATCCCGCTATGTTGTTTTGCATGCAAGCTACACCCTGTCGAACGTATAGTTCGTTTGGTACAGACCCCGCCAAGTTATCGCTTACTGTAACAGTTAGTGTTGCCAACGGCTGTGACAAATGAATTGAGCACTTACTAAAAATAAAAAGAATACAATTTCCTTTTTTACCTTAGCCATGGGCATTGGCAACACTGTTTTTCGAATTGCCAGGGGTGGGAATATGTGAGGTTGTAAGCGATAATATCGTAATTATCGGATCCGACGCTTAACTCGCTCGTGTGCGAAATTCGAATTTCAAATTTCTGACCGGTCTCCGGGTAATCATCCGGATGATGTCTTGGCGTCGTGTCTTAGATTGCAGCCAGCAGCTCGCCATCGTCGCGATTGTTGGGATGTGTGGCTGGCCGAGGGAGAAAATGAGAGAGAGAGAGAACACGTTTCCGAGACTGGGATTGAATTATAAGGAGGTTTCAAATCCAGTGTTTAGATTGGAATCAATCTGATGACCTTGCTCAGGTGTTTCGATGAACGAGGGACTGATGGGACGTGGACGGACGCTCATATGAAACATGGCCTATGGATGATGGCATCGAATAGGACTGATTGACCGGTCAAGCCCCACAAGGTAGGCTGTGCAATTCGTCCAGGACGGCTAGAACGGTTACAAATGTCCGATCAGAGCCCCCCAGAGATTCCACATACGTTTGCTTCAGATGCAGGTCAAAGAAACCCTCCAGTCAAACGTCTCCCAGTGTCTCATGCCTCATTGACAACAGATGTTGCCTTTAATTCTATGAGCGGAAGCGCTCTCAAGTTGATTCAGCAAAACAGCACACCGATTTTTGAAGCACCGTTGGACAGCCAGATTGGCATTGAGATAAGATTGCCGGGGATAATTTATCATTGAAGCTGGGCAGATGCAAAAGATATAGAAATACAAATCATAAGAACTATGGAGGCAAGCATGAGGAACATGTGCCTTCCTCAACAGAACGGGTTGACATCAAGAATAACGAAGATTGATAAACTGCGATTTAGTCTTCATGTTCTTGTGGACGCGGCTCGCTTTCCAGGTTGTGCCCGCTCACTCGAAAGGCGGGCAGTCACGGGTGCTTGACCGAGGCTGTTCGAACGCTGTTGTGGTACCATCGTGGCCTCGCGGTCTGAAGCCGGGAGTACCTCTGGTGGGGCCTCTTCTTCCGCAGACACGCGCCGCGCCTGAGCGAAGAACAACCTGGCATCCCGATCCGCCATGTTCTCGATGTAATACGTGTTTCCACGGGGTACCAGGATCATACCGCCTGTACAGAGGATATATGATGATTCGTGTACCTTGAACGTGACAGCGCCTTCGATTACATAGAACACCTGTTGTCGAACTCGTCCATTAACCGTGTCACAAGACATGATACCGGTAAGCGCACATAGGTGTTATCTTTCGTCATTTTGCTCGGTTTATTCTTCTTCGGAGGTATTCGAAGCTGTCCAGCTGCGATATACTCTCCGTCTCCGAACACCTTCGTAAAAAAGAAGTCGTTATTTGCGGCAGGGCGATGGTTCACCAAGCGGTTGGGGAAGGCAAGACCTGCGGAGGCCAGTCAAAAAAAAGGTTTATTACATCTCAGTAGAAGTGATCAACGTACGTCGGGATACCTCATTGCCCGTAAACCAGTCGATGACAACGCCATTGGTAGGCGTTTTCTCATCCCACCCCTCTTCCGGATTTTCGTCTGTTATTGGTTCTTGGGTTGTCGTTCTGCGACGGACGGAGCCGCGTTTCGTCTTGTGTACAGCAGCACCCAATGGCTTGGGTTCATCTTTCGGGATACGAACGATCTCTTTGATTGTTGGAACGTAAGTTTTCTTGCCTGGATCGCGTCTTCCGTAGACGACTTTCTCGCATCGCCACCATTCAAGTGGTTCGTAACGTAATCGCTTGCCTCTTCGGAGCCCAGACGTATTTTCCGGAGATACTGGAAAGACATCAGCTGGTCATTGTGCCATGGCAAATAGTTTCTTACCAGGAATTTCGGCCAATACTCTCTTCCTCCGGGACCTCTTCTCTATGTGTTTCTTCTCTGGCGTGACTTCCTCATCTTCGTCTTCTTGTTGCATTTCCACATCTTGTAGTCCTTGTGCAATCTCCTCCTCAACATCCTGGTTTTCTTTCCTGGCGTTCGTCTTGCTCTTTGATCGTGGCATAGGCGTACTCGGATCCTCACCATCTTGAACCGCATTAGAAGTGCCGACTCGTCGTGGGGTTTGCAGTTGCTTAGATGGACTCGCTGGCGATTCCGGCTCCTCTAAATCGGCATTGTCGTCCAAAAACCTATCGTCGTCGTCGAATGGCACATCACCGCCAACATCAGGAGGAGAGTTAGAAGGTCGAAGAGGGAGACCGATCGAAGAACGGCGCATGCTAGAGGCGAACGACTTTCGTGGTCGGGGAGATGGCACTGCGTCAAAGTCGACATCCGAGGCACGCGCGACGCGACGCGAAGCTGACCCAACACGATGGGCTAGAGGTGAGGAAGGCTGTCGTGTATTGGAAAAGTACGCATTCGCGCCAGTAACGATCGTTCCGCCTTGTAGTGTTCAGCTACACTGGGGACCAGATAACGGGACATGGACGCCACTCACCAGAATCATCGAGTTCCATTGACATCTCTCCTCCATCGTCATCCTCGTATAGAGGTGCAATAGACTTCCGTTTCCTACCACTTCCAGGACGTTTGTTCTGACCGTGCCAGGAGGGCCGCGTATCGGCGTGGCTAAGAATCTCGTCGAAAGGTTCAAAGTCATCTGACTTGTGTTCGACAGTGGGAACAGGTAGACCTGTCCTCTTTCCACGTCCTAAGTCATCGGCACGAAATGGAAAGTGGGCGCGCTGTTGAGCACGTCGAGATGCGCCGAGGGAGCTTTTGCGAGCCGAGGTGGGCATGGATAAACAGAAAAGTAGCGTGGGAACAACAAACACGTCGCGTCGCGTGATTTACGTAACCAATCAATTATTCTCTGGCTTTTTGGCGTGTCATATAAAAGTACAATGCCAGCTACGAAATGGTAATGCTCCGTCATGATCTACCACCGGGTGGGAGACACTTAAAATCAGAATGTGATAGCACTGAAACGTAAAAATGGATAGATATACTCCAAGTCTAAGTGTTAAACGTCAGGGAATGCGTGAGATCGACAAAAAGAAACTGGCCCGACACGATTAACTGGTCAAGTCTTTGTCTCTTGTTTACTGTCCCTAAATGCAGGGTGTAGGATCTGCTCATGCAGCGCCTTGCCTGCTGGAACCTGTGCAATGAACTGGTATCAGTGACAAGCGACGAGATTGACCTAAGAGGGCTACCATCGGGAACACGTGCTCATTTGACTCGACGATACATTCCAATAATACGGGTCTGTTCCCGTCATATTCTAGGAACTCCTTCATCTTCTCGGGTAGCTCGTTCAAGCTGCTCACGCGAATGGCATGCACGCCCATCGCCTTTGCAAGCATGACGAAATCGGGGTTGGTCATACGCGTGTGAGAGTACCGATGATCATAGAATAGGTCTACCAGCACCTGGTCAGCACGCGTGTCTAGACACAAGAGAGTGATAAAGAAAGTAATACAAACCCTGCCATTGGACCACCATGCCTTGAAATTCATTGTTCATAACCATCACCTTAACACCGATGTCGAATTGAGAAGCAGTAGCCAATTCCATGGCTGTCATGCTGAATGAAGCATCCCCATCAATGTCAATCACCATTTTGTTTGGAGCCGCGACTTTTGCGCCAATCGCCGACGGCAAGCCGAATCCCATCGTCTAGGGGATAAGTTAGCATGAATGTAAGAGAGACGAACCAGAAATACATACACCAAGCCCACCCGAGGTGACCATTGACCGAGGATACCGCCACCGGAAGTGCTGAGCAGCCCACATTTGATGCTGTCCGACGCCTGTAGTGATAATAACATCCTCCTTGTACGGTGCGGCTTGTCGATCGAGTTCTTCAATCACCTCCTGTGGCTTTATCTTCTCACCCTTCTCCGGATTGCTCTTCACGTAAACGAATGGATACTTCTCCTTCCACCCGCTGATGTCCTTGAACCACGATGCCCGTTCCGAATACTCGATCAAAGGAAGCATTGCTTCGAGATTCTCGGTGACATCGCCAAGAATAGGGATAGATGCGTCCACAACTTTGTTGATATTTTTCGGCAGGATCTCGAAATGTATGAATCCACCACGCCCCTGCGCAGCTGCAGCACGTGCGGCAGGAGCAAATTGTGAGATCTTGCCAGTTACGCGATCATCGAAACGTGCGCCAAGTGCGATAACTACATCTGCCTGCTGCATTGCAAGATTAGCATATGCAGAGCCATGCATGCCGATCATATGCAAGCTCTTCGGATCTGTCTCATCAAAGACACCGAGACCTTGCAATGTTGTCGTCACGGGGATATTGCCTTCGCGTGCGAGTTGTGTCAAGAACTTGGGACCAAGTGGATTTCCGAGAACACCATGACCAGCATAAATAAGCGGCCGCTCCGCCTGGTTGATGAGCCGGGCCGCCTGACGAATAGTCTTGAGTTCCAAAGAAGAGCGTTGAGATGAGTGTAGAGGGTTCGATGGGAGATCGAGAGTGTATCCAGGGGTTGTCGCTTTGAATGGGAGAGGTGTGCGCAGTATGCCGGCTGTCACGTCCTTGGGAAGGTCCACCAGAACAGGACCTGGCCGGCCTGAAGTGGCAATTTTGAAAGCTTCATTAATTCTCCTGGGCAGCTCGGTGATGTCCTTGACCATCACGTTCCATTTTGTGCAGCTGCGCGAGATTCCGACCATATCGGCTTCCTGGAACGCATCAGAGCCTATGGCAGAGGTCGCAACTTGGCCACAGAACACGACCAGCGGAACACCATCGCTGAGTGCGTCTTGCATTGGTGTAACAACATTCGTCGCACCAGGGCCTGATGTAACGAGAACAACGCCAGGCTTGCCAGATACGCGCGCATAGCCCTCCGCCATATGTCCAGCGCCTTGTTCGTGTCGGGGAAGAACAAAATGGAAATACTTGGAGTTATAGATAGCATCGAATACAGGGAGGATCGCTCCACCGGGGTATCCAAAAACATGCTTGACATCGTGTCGAAGCATCATCTCGTGGAAGATGTCACCGCCTGACTTGCCAATGAAAGAATGGTCTAAAGGAATGTCTTGGTGGGTGGGGGGCATCGGATTTGGAACATTCATTTTCGGGGGTAGCTGCTGGATGGAAGGCATGGGAGTTGGACGACTGTAGATCTGATGAGTAGGTTAACAAAACAGGAAAATGAAGCATACACAGTCGGAGTGACAAGGGCATTGTGTGCCGATGAACGACTGATGTTGCGTGCATGTTCCTTGACCCTTGCTCTCGCCTCGAGAAACGATGGGTTAATGACGGCGGTTGAGCGAGAGCGGGTTAAAGTGAGACAAGTGGAGGTTTTGGGCGCAGACGTCGCGCGAATTTTTACGGCCGCCAAAGACATGAGTGGTGTCTAGACGGGGGGGAATGAAAAGAGAGTCTCGAGTGGATGTTAAATGACAGAATCATCGGATTTCCAGTCTCAGTCGAGTCCGAACAAGTCCGAGTCAGTCCGACTCGTCGTGATGTTGGCTCGCGCATTCAATAGCGCTGCTTCGGCTCTTCGCACACCAAATCTCCCAAAAAATGGGAGCAAAGGTAATTGAATATCTTATGGGCAAGCTTAAATGAAATATCGTCGTTCGCACAGTGGTTGTGGCCATGTCGGGTGGCATTGACTCGTCTGTGACTGCTAAATTGCTGTCCGAGAAGGTGCGTCGGGTCAAGAATCATTCGCACACTTTTGCCTACAGTCATCCGAGGACTATGATCTTTCCGCCATCTTTATGCGGAATTGGGATACCCGGGACGAATCTGGTACCGCTGTGGGCTGTGAGTGGGAGAAGGACTGGGAGGATGTTCAACGCGTGTGCAGAAAATTCGACATCCCTTGCCGAATGGTGCGTGAGTCTCACCACATTGATCCACTCGCTTTTGGCACCACGAAGAATATTTAGATCGACCTGTCAAAAGAGTATTGGCTCAGAGTATTCGAACCTGCGATCACGATGTGGGAGAAGGGCAATACACCTAACCCCGATGTCAGCTGCAATGCGTATGCATCGCCTCGTCCCACATCGACGCGCTACTCATACCCTTTTCTCCAGCGAGATAAAATTTGGTGTTTTACTTGATAAGTTACCGGAACGCACCGACTTCCTTGCGACTGGTCAGTCTCTGATTTGACTTTCCTACTCTCTTCGTTCAACGTATAATCCATCAGGACATTACGCACGCAAAACCCACCACCCACGACATCGCCGCCCACAGCTGAGGCGTCCGAGTGACCTATCGAAAGACCAGACATATTACCTTTCATCTGTCTCAGAGTCTGGCCTCGACAAGGCCCTCTTCCCACTTGCAGATTTTTCGAAGACTCAAGTCCGTGAGATGGCACACGCTGCGGGTTTGCACAATGCCTCTCGCGAGGAGAGCATGGGCTTGTGCTTTGTAGGCGAGCGTCGGCATTTTAATGATTTTCTCGGTGTGTGCTAAGAACGTCGTGACATGTTTTTATTTTCGAAACTAACCTGAATCTCGGAGGTGAATACGTTGCTCCCCGGCTAGGACCTATTCTCGAAATCGACACGGGCGCCCAATTGGGCTGGCACAACGGCCTGTGGACCTACACTATCGGTCAACGCGCGAAACTTCGGGGCCTAGGTCAGAGGCTCTTTGTCGCCAGTAAGGACCATCGAAAGAATGCGATTTACGTCGCGCTCCCAGAGTCAGTGCAGCCCTTTATCCCGCCTCGCCATGTTTCTTTTTGCTCTCGTCTTTAATGCTTGCTTTCTGATTTGCATGGCTCGCAGTCACCCAGCATTATTCACTTCGAATATTATTTCAAACAATTTCTCGTGGATATGGCGCGACACGCCCCCAATTTCCGCGTTTACGCATCCGGGCTTTCGAGCAAGTGTACAGACTCGCTATCGCACGACGGCGGTCAGTGTCACGGTGCGCCAGCGCTGGGCTTCGAACGCTGTACACATTACGTTTGACGAACCGCACAAAGCCGTCGCTCATGGCCAGATCGCAGTTCTCTACGACGGTGATCGTTGCTTGGGTTGCGGTACCATCGACGAGACCACGACTATGGCAAGTTTCGGAAGTCAAAAGTAGTATAGTCACTGCCAATCCTCATCGTATTAGACGTTTGTATCCCACATCTCAGCATGCGAGTCGCAGATGGGGAAACGCTAAGGGGACAGACACTAGTCTGCTCCTAATCCCGAATCTCCGAGACAATACACTAACTAAATTCCATACACCCATATAGCTTCACAGACCCTACTCTATTTTGGCGTATTATAAATATACAACGCTAGCTACAAGTGCCCCATCACGACTCACGATAGAGAGAAAAAGGATTGAGCGTGATAGTCATAAAGAAAGGAAATAAACGAAAATATTCTAAGATGGCCTCGGAGAAGACAGACCAGCTATTTGTCGGACGTTAGGTAAATATGTGGGCTAAAAGGAAAAAGAACTGTTGCCGACACGAACAACCTGTCACTATGTTTTTGTCTCTTCTTTATTGTCCCTAAGTTTGGGGTGTAAGATTTGTTCATGTAGCGCCTTGCCCGCCGGAACCTGTACAACAAACAGGGATTAGTGACAAGCAACGAGATTGACATGGGGGGAACACACCATCGGGAATACGTGCTGGTGTGACTCAACGATGCATTCTAATAGTACGGGTTTATTCCCGTCGTATTCTAGGAACTCCTTAATCTTCTCAGGTAGCTCGTTGGCGTTGCTCGCGCGAATGGCGTGCGCTCCCATCGACTTCGCAAGCTGGACGAAATCGGGGTTAATCATGCGCGCGTGTGTATGCCGACCATTATAAAATAGGTCTACGGGCGCCCCATTAAAATGCGTGTGTGGACACGAGAAACGGTACAGACCCTGCCATTGGACCACCATGCCCTGATATCCATCATTCAGGACCATCACCTTAACACTGATGTTGGATTGGGAAGCAGTTGCAAGTTCCATGGCTGTCATGCTGAATGAAGCATCCCCATCAATGTCAATCACCATTTTGTTCGGTGCAGCAACTTTTGCGCCAATTGCTGACGGAAGGCCGAATCCCATTGTCTAGAGGATAAGTTAGCATGAAGCAAAAGAGATAAACCAGAAATACATACACCAAGCCCACCCGAGGTGATCAAGGATCGAGGATACCGCCACCGGAGGTGTTGAGCAGCCCACATTTGATGCTGTCCGACGCCTGTCGTGATGATGACATCCTCCTTGTACGGTGCGGCTTGTCGATCTAGTTCCTCAATCACTTCCTGTGGCTTCATCTTCTCACCCTTCTCCGGATTGCTCTTCACGTAGACGAATGGATACTTCTCCTTCCACCCACTGATGTCTTTAAACCACGATGGCCGTTCCGAGTACTTGATCAAAGGAAGCATTGCTCCGAGATTCTCGGTGACATCGCCAAGAATAGGGATAGATGCGTCCACAACTTTGTTGATGTTTTTCATCTGGATCTCGAAATGTATGAATCCACCACGCCCCTGCGCAGCAGCAGCGCGTGCGGCAGGAGCAAATTGCGAGACCTTGCCAGTTACGCGATCATCGAAACGTGCGCCAAGTGCAATGATCAAATCCGCCTGCTGCATTGCAAGATTAGCATATGCAGAGCCATGCATGCCGATCATATGCAAGCTCTTCGGATCTGTCTCATCAAAGACACCAAGGCACAGCAACGTCGTCGTTACAGGGATATTACCGTCGCGCGCGAGTTGTGTCAAGAACTTGGGACCAAGTGAATTTCCGAGGACACCATGACCAGCATAAATAAGCGGTCGCTCCGCCTGGTTAATGAGCTGCGCCGCCACGCGAATGAGTTCAAGCTCAGAAGGGCGCTTAGATGATTGAGGGAGGTTCGACGGGAGATCGACTCGGAAAGTGTATCCAGGGGTCGTCTCTTTGAATGGCAGAGGTGTGCGCAGGATGCCGGCTGTCACATCCCTGGGAAGGTCCACCAGAACAGGGCCTGGCCGGCCCGAAGTAGCGATTTTGAAAGCTTCATTAATTCTTCTGGGTAGCTCGGCGGCGTCTTTTACCATCACGTTCCATTTTGTGCAGCTGCGCGAGATCCCAAGAATGTCAGTTTCCTGGAATGCGTTGGTGCCTATGGCTGAGGACTCCACCTGGCCACTGAACACGATGAGAGGAACACCATCGCTGAGTGCGTCTTGCAGTGGTGTCACAATATTCGTAGCACCAGGGCCTGATGTAACGAGGACAACACCAGGCTTGCCAGATACGCGCGCATAGCCCTCCGCCATATGTCCAGCGCCCTGCTCGTGTCGGGGAAGAACAAATTCGAAATATTTGGAATCACGGATTGCATCAACTACAGGAAAGATCGCGCCACCGGGGTATCCAAACATGTGCTTGACATCGTGACGACCCATCATCTCGTGGAGAATTTGGCCGCCTGACATGCCGACGAAAGAATAGTCCAAAGGAGTGTCATGGTGAGTGGGGAGCATCGGTTTTGGAACATCGGTTTTCGAGAGTAGCTGCTGGAAGGAATGCATGGGACTTGGACGACTGTAGATATGATGAGTAGGTTAACAAAACGGAAGAGAATGAAACATACATAGTCGGAGTGACAAGAGCATTGTCTGCCGATGGACGACTGATGTTGCGTGCATGTTCCTTGACTCTTGCCCTCGCCCGGAGAAACGAGGGATTAGTGGCGGCGGTTGAGCGAGAGCGAGTTAAAGTGAAAGAGGTCGAGGCCTTAAGCGCATGAGTCGCGCGAATTCTTACAGCCATCCGACGGCTGTAAGAATGAGTGGGAGGTGGGTTGCGAAGAAAGAAAGTTACTATTATATCCATCTTCGAACAGGCGTCTGGTACTGGCATTGGCACACCTGTAGACCAATGTCGTGTGGCTCATGTCAGTTCCTAAAGGGAGAAGTCGGGCACCACTAGCGCCTACCCTCCATATCCGTTTCAGCGAGAAGCTGGAGGGCTGTAATTGATACTGGTAGTGCCGGAACAGTCCGTCCATTTGTGTAGACTAGTGAACACGCATGTATCTGCAACAGCAAAGTAACGGTTATCGTGTGTTACCTGGGCAATTGAGCACACAGAATGGTGGCGATCACCCTTCGAGCTTGAACGGGTGCCAGTGACAAACTGGAAGAAAGGATAGGCGACTGTGACAAACTGTTCGGCGTGATGTTGGCAAAGGACGGTTTACGTGACTATAGGACCAGCTGTAGGCCGTGCGTCACTAGGTCTCGAACCTTTTTAAAATTTACTGGTTGATTCTCGATCAATACACCGGTTCCCTAAATGGCAATGACCAGCTTGACCTTTGTACGCCCAGAGTACAGTATGGGCACAAGACTAGACCAATATATATCCAACTTGAAAGCAACTCGTGCTCACAGCACACTCCGGTGCACCGCTTCACCTCATGGGCCACCTCGTGTGGTCCTGTTCAAATTTTGGACCCCCGCGGGCCTCGGGCTCGCATCTCGTGTTATCTATTCGTCAGTTTTACCTCGATTCCCTTTGTACATCTACCTCTCCGTTTCCGCCTGATACTCTAGATTACTCAGCGCGTGCCCATTCTTTTTCAGCAAGGAGCGCGCGCTGTCAACCCCTACCCGAATACCTGCTTCAATACATGAGTCCCTTTCACTATTTTCTCTACTTTACTAACGCTTTACTTTAGTCTTTTACACTTAGTACCGATCGTCCATCCAGTGTCATCAAACGCGACGAGCCCAAAGGCTCACTTCCACTCGCCTACTTCATTTCCGACTCTCTTATTGTCTTACTAGATCGCGCCCTAATGCTCAAAGACTATACTTTATACCATACTCAAAGTGTAGGTACAAAGGATTCCTCTGTACTTAACAAGTGTCTGTTTCCGAATCACTAGCGTTGTGTTCCTCTCTTTCGACTTGTGTGCCGCTGCCTCGGACTCCTCGACTTCCCATCGCTTTCCCTGCGTCGACTTTTTCTCATCATCGTTATCGTCGTGCTCGCCTTGCTCGACACTTCCACCACACGTTCATCGCGCTATATTGTATTCCCCATACTAGTACGTCCGTTATTAAGGTGCATAGTGTCGGAAAAACGCGATGTGCGTGCGGGAAACAAGTGGATTCGGGGTGGGATGTGGGCAAACGCGCGAGGGCGCCCCAATGTAAACTAGTGTAGTGTACTAAAAACGAGCGAGAGTTGGCGTGTTATTACTGTAAGTCGAATCTCGCTTATTGACACGCTTATTTTGGCGCCGGCGCTGCGGAAAAACAAACACTAGCGAGGGAACGAGCCGCGTGAGCTCGATTCCAACACAATCCTATACCTCATCTGTGTCCACTGCTACTGAGGGCTGGTATTTAGGCTCTAACACCTTGCTGTCTCCGGGCAGAATTGGGTTACCGGGAATAAATCGGGCACCGATGAGGACTGTGAATGGTGTTTATGATCGGACGTACTACCAGTACTAGTGGAGAAGGGCAATCGCGCAACACACCCAATTCCGATGTCACCGCAAATTAAAGCCTACAATGCGACATATGCATCACCTTGTTCCACATAGACGCGCTTCTCGTGCCGTTTTCTTTGGTGAGATAAACATTTGGTGCTTTCTTCGATGATTACCACATCGGGAACCCTGCAATAAACTTTTTTGGCTTGTACGAGCTCGTACGAGCCAGAAAAGTTGGGAAAAAGTAGTCCCGAAGCTGAACAGTACTATTCCGCTTCAAGTTCGGATATCACTCGGGCTCAGGCTATGGGCACACAAACTTGAACCCACATACAAAGTCACCATCCACAATCCATGCGCGCCAATGGACTTCCAAAGATCTGACTTATTCTCCTTCATCAATCTCAGAGTCCGGCCTCGATAAGGCCCTCTTCCCACTTGCAGAGTTTCAAAGACCGACGTCCACGAGATTGCACTCGAGTGGGTTTGCACAATGCACGAGGAGAACACAAGCCCATATTTGTAGGCAAGCGTCGGCGTTTAAATCACTTTCTTGCCATGTTCTACGAACATCGAGGTATGTGTTATTTTGAAATCAATTTGGATCAAGGAGGGGATTGCTCCTCGGCCACTGGCAGGACACATCCGAGTCCTTGAGATCGATACGAACGTCCAACTGAGCCATCATAGTAGCCTACGGTCCTACACTATCGGCCAGGGCTACCTCTCGCTCACACAGTCGACGTAGTCTTCCCTTTGTCCCCTACCGCCCCGTTCTACTATTCCCTATAACTCGTCTTCGGTACTTGCTCTGTGAATTGCACCTCCTGTGGTCCTCTTTATTGCTCGCAGCCATTTACAGTAGGATCATTCACTTCTACTACCATCTCATGTACAGATCCGCATGACGACAGTCCCTGTCACTGTGCGCCAGCCTGAGCGCTAACCACGAACACTGTGTGAATTACGTTTGATGGACTGCACAAAGCGGTTGCTCAAGGCCAGATCGCGGTTCTCTGGGACTGTGATCATTGCTTGGGTTGGGGGACCATGACCATCGACGAGATCACGAGTAGTATAATGAGTGTCAAAAATTGAATAGTCACTGTAACCGCTATTCCCCCTTCATCAAGGACAGGCAGAAGTCTCAGGCTATGTCACGGTAGTGATTCGATTATACGCCACCCATCAACGTGTTATACAGTACTAGCATACATGCGATCATTTAGCAAACATCGAAGGATGTACTTAGATGAAAAGGAGTGTGGCAGGGCTCAAAAGCGATTTTGAGGACATTGTAGCGCGACAGTGCGCGCTGACTATCTAGTCTATGAATGTGAGTCCGACCTGATACTTCGAGACGGTATCGGCGGAAAGATTGTCGAGCAAATGTTAGACATAATTAGGTAAATGCGTGGGATCGAAAAGCAGAAAGGAAACTGGCTGCTCGACACCGTGGTGATGACTCAGAACAACCCGTCACGATACTTTTGTCTCTTGTTTATTGTCCCTGAGTGCAGGGTGCAGGATCTGTTCATGCAGTGCCTTTCCTGGCGGAACCTGTTTAAAAAATTGAGATCAGTGACAAGCGACGAGATCGATCATTGACCCAGAGCATACCAAGGGGTACAGATGTTGGTGTGACTCAATGATGCAATCTAGTAGTACAGGTCTGTTCCCATCGTACTCTAGGAACTCCTTTATCTTCTCAGGTAGCTCGCTTGCGCTGCCCACTTGAATGGCGTGCACTCCCATAGACCTCGCAAACTGGACGAAATCGGGATTGAGCATGCGTGAGTACAAATGCTGACCGTTATAGAACATGTCTGTCGGTATACAGTTAACAAACATGTACAGGCACCGTGACGAGAGACGATACAAACCCTCCCATTGAGTCACCATGCCCTGATATCCATCATTCATGACCATTACCTTGACACCGATGTTGGACTGAGATGCAGTAGCAAGTTCCATGGCTGTCATGGTGAAAGAAGAATCACCATCAATGTCGATCACCATCTTATTCGGTGCGGCGATTTTTGCGCCTAGTGCCGATGGCAGGCCAAATCCCATTGTCTAAGGGACAAGTTAGCACAAAGACAAGAGAGATGAACCGAAAATACATACGCCAAGCCCGCCTGAGCTGATCATGGACCAAGGATATCGCCACCGGAAGTGCTGAGCAGCCCACATTTGGTGCTGTCCGACGCCTGTCGTGATGATAACGTCTTCCTTGTACGGCGCGACTTGTCGGTCGAGTTCTTCAATCACCTCCTGCGCCTTCATCTTCTCGCCTTTCTCCGGATTGCTCTTCACGTAGAGGAACGGATACCTCGCCTTCCACTTATTGATGTCCTTGAACCACGATGCCCGTTCCGAGTACTTGATCAGGGGAAGCATCGCTCCGAGATTTTCGGTGACATCGCCAAGAATAGGGATAGATGCGTCCACAACTTTGTTGATATTATTCCGCTGAATCTCGAAATGTATAAATCCCCCGCGTCCCTGCGCGGCCGCAGCGCGTGCGGCGGGAGCAAATTGTGAGACATTGCCAGTGACTCGCTCATCGAAACGTGCGCCAAGTGCGATAATCACATCCGCCTGTTGCATGGCAATATTGGCGTATGCAGAGCCAGTCATGCCAACCATATGCAAGCTCTTTGGATTCGTCTCATCAAAAACACCAAGGCCCAGCAAGGTCGTCGTTACAGGGATATTACCGTCGCGCGCGAGTTGTGCCAAAAACTTGGGACCAAGTGGATTTCCGAGAACACCATGACCAGCATAAATAAGCGGTCGCTCCGCCTGATTTATGAGCTGCGCCGCCACACGAATGAGCTCAAGCTCAGAAGAAGAACGCTGAGATGAGTCAAGAAGGTTCGACGGGAGATCGGGAGTGTGTCCAGGGCTCGTCTCATTGAATGGGAGGGGTTTATGCAGGATGCCGACAGATACATCTTTGGGAAGGTCCACTAATACAGGGCCTGGCCGGCCAGAGGTAGCGATCTTGAAAGCCTCGTTTATTCTTCTGGGTAGCTCGGCGACATCCTTCACCATCACATTCCATTTTGTGCAGTTGCGCGAGATTCCGATAATGTCCGTTTCCTGGAATGCGTTAGTGCCTATGGCCGAGGTATCGACCTGGCCACTGAACACGACGAGAGGAACACCATCGCTGAGTGCGTCCTGCAGCGGTGTCACAATATTCGTAGCACCAGGGCCCGATGTGACCAAGACGACACCAGGCTTGCCAGATACGCGCGCATAGCCCTCCGCCATATGACCAGCACCCTGCTCATGTCGGGAAAGAACAAATTTGAAATGTTTGGAATCGCGGATTGCATCGATCACGGGAAGAATCGGTCCACCTGGGTACCCAAACATTTGCTTGACATCGTGTCGACGCATCATTTCGTGAAAGATTTCGCCGCCTGACATGCCGATAAAAGAATGGTCTAAAACAGTGTCTTCGTGGGTAGGGGGCACTGGAGAAGGGTTTGGAGTATTGATTTTCGGAGGGAGCCGCTGAGAGGGAGGTATGCTACAGATACAGATGTCATGAGTAGAGTGACAAAATTAAAGAGAATGAAACATACACAGTGGAAGTGACGAGGGCATTGTGCGTCGATGAACGACTGATCTTGCGCGCATGTTCTTTGACTCTTGCTCTCGCCTCGAGAGAGGAGGAACTAGTGGCGGTGGTTGAGCGAAAGCGGGTTAAAATGAGAGAGGGCGAGGTTTTGGGCGCAGATGTCGCGCAAATTTTTGTGGTTGCCAGAGCCACAGACATGAGTGGATGTAGAGTCGAATCGTGGGGAAAGTCGTTGCAGGGTATTTTAAGTACCCATAATCCACACGGGCCAGAAACGAGAAGGTGCGCTCAAGTTACTAGTACTGACAGGTACAGGCACGGGCATATGTACCTTTCAACCAGCGCTGTATCAGTATTGTTTATCCGGTCGGCCAGAACTTGAAATGAGTAGCTTGCTGCGGGATTATCATGTCTGCTGATCAATGCCGTCTTGGATTAGTGTAGTAGTGTTGGATTCGTATCTGGTGGAGCCCGAAGAATGTACGGTGGTACCTGTAGAGCGGCAGCGGTACATCCATTTGTATAGCCGACCTAGTATAGGCTATCGAATGATTTGAAGCATCAGTGAAATCACTTAGTTGATTTCCTTGGACGGTTATGCGTTTGTGTGTGTGACCGCAGAGTCAGGTCGGCGGTCGCCCTCCATAGCGGTAGGTCATCAGCATCCGGGCAGATGAGGGGAGCACGAAAGGAGTTGGTTGCCCTTGAATGACCGTTTGAGACTTGAATGACTCGTTTGAAGAATGAATCCGAACGCGGGGTGCTAGTAGGTCTTAGGTCTGCTTAGGTCTGAGTGTGAAGCGTTTTGAAATTGAAGCCCGGCGGGTGTTTCGGCGTTTCAAAGTGCCGCAAAGCCGCAACTTATCGCCGCTGATTTTCAAACATCAAATAACAACGGCATCTTGATATAAACCCCAGTCCCCACCCGCTGCCCTTCTGGCAGCGATTAACCTTTGCACACTCCCTGGAGCTGCATGATGTATGATAAGGACAAACCCAAATACTGATTGGATTCACTACTCTCCTATTTACTGCACCCGATAAGGTCCCTGACTCACATGGGTGTTTCAAGTGTTACGCCATGAGCGCTGTCAAGCAGCGTAGCTAGAGCCAGATCTACCTCATTTCATTGCATTGGAGGCCAGAATGCATTTTAAACTCGCGAGTACAACGTCCGTGCGTAATGTACGTTCATGTGTTTCGTCCACAATAACAATATCATAGCAGGTCAGTAGAGAGTCATTCATCATCTCTTGCTCCGAGTCTTGCATACTGTATTCAAAGACATCTCTATATGTCTTTCCGTGTGCTGAATCACTCAGAACACTAAAACACATATAGAGACCTCTTGGACTTCTGGCGTCTCGTGCCCCACTGGCACCTCTCACTCGCAGCATGTTGATCTGTTTCATATATATCTACTAATTTTTCCTATACCTAATGCCTAGTGCATAGTGATTCATAACGAGTGGCCAGCCGAAGAAGCCAAGCCACTTCATACATACTGCGGGAACAGAGACGAAAACTGCAATTTGGATGGATGTTGTGGGGTACGAGTAAGATGCGGTGACAGCGGAAAAGGAAGCGCCGGCTTAACCGTCGTTCGTCGATGGCGGAGCCGGGATCCTTCTAGCGCAATTGCCAACTATGACAACGTATTCCTGGAAGCCTTCCCAGTGCGAAGGCGCAACGCCCTAGTAAGAGCGACTCTCGAGAGGTAGCCGGGGCCCCTGCAGAAAACACCGGGGTATTCCCTTAGTGCGGCACCCATGGTGACTTCCTTCCGAATGTGGGCTCTGCAGCTCTGGGGCGTGCGCATGTACGCATCTAGAAAGCAGTGACGCCGCTCTGTGTCCCTGCATACTGGCTCTTCATATCATCCATGTCCACTGCTTCATCCTGGCTCTTGTAGTCGAAACCGCTGCTGAGTAGACTGCCCACCTCGCTCGCTCCTGCAACACTGCCGAAGCTGCCGCGGCGGCGTAATCTGTCGCTCTGCGAGTATCCAACACGGTCGGATGTACCACCAATGACACTACCACTGTCACCAGCCCCGCCTTGTGACACGATGGACGGTGCGTAGGACCCATATGCGCTGCGCTTGCCAACACCACCGGCATTAAATGGTCCGTTTGAATTGAAGACAGGTAGGCCGGACGAATATGTTGCCTGCGAGCGGAGCGACTGAACGTCCGATGGGATATAATTAAGTGGGTCGTGCGTGCGATAGAAGGATGTATCGAAGCGTGATGGCGTGCCTGAGTTCGCCGTTGTGTTGCCGAGGTACTCACGTGCGCTCGTGTCATGTCGACGATATTGGTCAATGGATTTAACGAGGGCCCGACGCGGCTTGGAGAACTGAATCATACTAGGCTGGAGGTTGTTCAATGGTCCTTCGACAAGGCAAACTTTCTCTTTGTAGTGCGTCAGTAGGTAGTGCCAAAGCGGATGCTAACAAGTCCATGTGAATAGGGTCCTAAAAGCTCCATTAATGTAAAGTAAAGCTCACCTTGCTAAGCACCTTCGGATTGCCAAGAATGACAACTCCGTATTTTGCCCGCGTGAGAGCGACGTTCAAACGCCGAGGGTCATTCAAAAACCCAATTCCTTGGTGTTCGTTGCTCCTGACGCAGCTGAGGATAATGTAGTCTTTCTCGCGACCTTGAAAGGCATCCACGGATGCCACCTCTATTTCCTTGTAGAGGTCCTTCTTCAGCGAACCGTTGTATTGCATGTAGTTGACGATGTAGGAACGTTGTCCCTCATACGGCGTCACAACGCCAATCTGGCCAGGTACAACTCCTGACTTGAAGAATTTCGTGACAATTTTCTCGACGTTTGAGGCTTCGGTTCTAAAAACTAGAGTTCACAGCCAGAAGAAGAGGGAAAGGAAAGAATTACCTATTCAAAAAGGATGTCCCACTACTAGATATTTCTTCCTGACCCAGATTCTGGTAGAAAAACATGGGTGTATCTGGGACAGGCCAGGGAAAATCGACGTTCTTGCGCAGTCGCTCTGGGGCGGTGACACCGTTCTGCAAGGTGCCCTCGTAGAACATGTTTGATGGGAATTCCGATAGACAAGGATGCATGCGGTATTGCACTTGCAGACGGATGGGACGATTCCCGAGCACAACCAAGCGCTCAAACAACGATTGTGTGAGACCTGCTCGGGCTGCCTTCTTGTTCATGATAACGGGACCGAGTTGTTGGTGATCACCGACGAGTACGACCTGCTTACAGCCAAGCACGAGAGGTATCATACACTCTGCGAGTGGGATTGAGAGGAAAGTAACGGGTATCGTATGATGACAGCTCACCAGGTTCCGCAGCCTGTGTTGCTTCGTCGATCAAGACTGTCTTGAATTTCAATTTACTGAGTCTCGGATCGCCAGCGCCGACGCAGGTGCAGCAAATGACTTCGGCTGCCGACAAAATCTCCCTTTCGCACTGTCTGATGAGGCTTTTGTGTTTCCGTTCATCGTTAGAACTGAGTTCTCCTTGCTCATTCTTCAACTGGATAAGCTTCTGGAGTTCGACGTGCGTAGTGTTATTTGCGACTTGATGATGCAGAGTTAAGAAGGCGACGGATGAATCAAGTGCCTCACGCGACTTGGCAGTGAGGCGGACAACTTTGAGCCCCGTAGCGTGGATCTTTTCAGTGAGCTGATCGACGGCGACGTTTGAAGGAGCGCAGACGAGGACCTGACCCGGATTCATTTTTGCGAGGTGATAAACAATCGAAGCAGAAGTGACGGTTTTTCCCGTTCCCGGAGGACCTTGGATCAAGCTGATAGGCTTCTGGAGAACGCTCTTGACCGCGTACATCTGTGAATGGTTAAGCTCCGGTAAACCGGGGGCAGAGAAGCGCTTGGGCATCTGAGTACGAAGAACTTGGGGCTCAAGTTCATGACCTAGGAGTTTGTGATACTATTCAAGATCAGCCGGTTGTAACGAGTGGCAAGGGAAATCTCCGGAGTTACTTACGATGTAACCGCTAACACTCTTTTCGTCGACGGCGAAAGTCTTCATGGCGAGTTGCATTCTGTCGAAACTGGTAGACTTCCAGACGAAATCGGCCGCAAAGCCTTGAGTCACGTCGTGTGGGACGCCCTCGGTCCTTCGCAATTCAAGCCCAATCTCATCCGAAACATCTGCGGCGAGTCAGCACGATCAAGATAATAGGAAGTGAAGACGAACTGTTGGGAACTTTAATGACGTGACCAACACCTTCCCAGGCTTTATGCATCTCGCCTGTATAGCGCAATCTCAACTCATCGCCAGCTGCGAGGCGGACTTCCCCGCTTTCCAACTTTGGCAACACGAACCACGCCACCCTCTTCTGGTTCAAGCCCAGATCCCACCTCACAGTGATGTCCGTCTGTGTCTGGCTCTCTTTCAGGCGCTTGTCATAGTCCGCCTCGATCTTGACTAGAGGCCCAAAGATATTCTGGTATTGGTATGCGTCCTCATAACGCAGCAGGATGGATTGGGGCTCATCGTCAACGCCAGGCTTTTCGAGATCCTCGAGGGTGGCTTTTGAGTTCTCACGCCACAAATCCTCGAGACGGTTGATCTGCTGGAATGAGATTTGGCGCGAGCGCAACTGCTCGGTCTCGGAAGGTGGTTTTACGAGCCATGAGAGGAAAGAACGATCGTCGATAAGCGGAGCCCAGAGAGCTGCATTCCAGGAGATGTCCTTGGAGATAGCGGCACAGGGTTGACTGTGAATGGGAACATTATGTCGTTAAAACGCGCACCACAGAGGTTCACGCACCGACAAAGTAGGACAACGACCGTATCGCTCTTCGCCGGAATAAAGCCAAGCATAAAGACATTCTTGCTGCCACAGTTGTAGCATTCTGGCGTAGTTTCGCCGAGAGGGCTCTCGGCGTGCAAGATGACTTCCTTGTGCTTCGCACGCACTAGATGATTGACGATGTGCGAGGCGGAGGTATTGCCGCGGGAGTTGCAGAACCACTTGGAACAGACGAGGCACTTTACAACGGAAGCAGGGTTATGTATTCCGCAGTAGCTATCATCCATCGGTCAGGGATGCTCACAAGCAATGAGAGGTGAATACGGACCAGCATGCGTGTGCCGGGAGGTCAACTTGACTCTCTTCCTTGAGATCGTCTAAAATGGCATCGAAATCTTCTGTCGTACTCCCACTTGTGGACTGTAGATCCAAGTCATTCTCCGCAGAGGAAGGAGTGTGCGTCTGATCATCCAAAACGGAAAGCCTCTCTAGGTCGACAGGAACGTCACCCTGGGTGTTGGAGGTATATATCGAGGAGGTGTCATCTACGACGCCGATGCCTCCATAGGATGAGGCAGAGTCATACTGGAAGTTGTCGAAGGAGTCCATGACTGAGATGGGAGAATGAGTCAATGTGCCAGTGCATAAATAAATACACCACGCCGCGCAGCACCTCATTTTTGTGGCGATATCATGTCTCTCCCATTCCAACGCAGCAATGGCCATCCAGAGCCAGAAGTCATCGTAAACGTGAGTAATAATATCTATATAATCCATCTACTAAACCATCAATTGAAGTATGGGGATGGCTATGCCTACTCCAAAGGCAAATTCGAAGAGGGTCTCCGTGTCGTTCTCGCGGACAAGCCACCTAAACCAGCCAAGACCCACTCGGGCCTCAAGAAAGAAGACATTGACCTGATTGTAAGACGCTCCGAACAAGTTGGTTGGGTCTCTAATCACATCTGTTAAAGGTCTCAGAGTTGGAAATTCCGCGAGCGCAAGCCGAGAAAGCTCTCTTAGAGAATAACGGCGATATCACTAAAACCCTCCAAGCTCTTATTACTCCATAGCTACTCTATCAGCATTCATAAACTATGGAGCTTCATTCTGGTCTCCTTTGGGGGGAAATGCGTGGATAATATTCCGAAGGGTACTGAGTAGTTCCTTTGACACCTCCCTCGTCTCCAGATCCGCCTCGAGTTGGGGTTTGGGCTTGGGTGCCGTCAAGCTCCTCTTCCCTATCGCAGGGGTTGTCATTTGCGCATGTGTAATATAAGCGCGAGATCCAGGAGTGAAAGAATTGGCGCGCGTCATATGCAGATTGGCCACGTCAACCGCAGTGGTATCGATAGTTGCACCATCTAGTCCTTGAGGCTGCGCAGACACAACGCTCGGAGCCCGTTTGAGCACGGTTTCGACAATGCGTAATTTTGGTCCTCCTTCGACGTCGTAGAAAGGGGGTCTAATATTTACCGCCATTCCCGCAAAACTGGCATGTGTATTCCTGCGCCGGTCTGCGCTGTGCGTGTCAAGCAACCTCCCGGGTTGTTCAGTAGTAGTGAAGAAGTGCGTCAACGGAGAGGTGTGGACGTAAGAGAGGCCACCGTTACGATGCGGACGTTGTTCGATCGCATGCGAATTTGGGCTTTCATATGTTGTGTGAGATTGTTTTTGTAGGAATCTCCGTCGGACCATCTCGGCTGAACCCAAGGCAGATTGCTCGTAGGCTGACGGCGCGACGACGACGTAACGGGATCCTGTTTTGGTCTGTGTGGAACGCTCCGCCTCCTGTGACAGGAATTCCAGGAACTGTGGGCGTTGTCGCCGAACCTTGTCTAGATACCGGGTGAATACTCGCGTTGGCATAGAAGATACGAGTGGACCAGGCGCAACGTATTGCTTATTCGGGGATCCGTAGAGCTGACGCTGCATGGCCGGATTGACGATGTTCCCATTTTGATCCTCCTTTGCAAGCTCAGCGTGGTGAACAGGTCTTGAGCTCGTGTAGTGAGTCTCCCATGCTTCGCAAGCGCTCGGTTCCGTAGCAACTTCTTCCCAGCGTTTGATGAAACGCGCCTCTGACTCTCGAGGTGACCATTCCGTTTGCTGCTCTGGGGAGTCGACGGCTTGCACGGATATGAATTTGTCTCGTTTTCGGAGGGCAAGTGGGCGTTTGAACCCCCAGTTACCGCGGTAGGCGTTGCCATCATACGTGGTGTACACTTGGCCGATAGTCGGATCATAGGAGGCAAACTTCGAGCGGCGGAGAAGAGATGCGAAGGGTGAGGGTGAGGGTGGGTGAACAACAACGGCCGACGTTGCAATGGCCGCCATGTTGAGAGTGTCCAGAGCGTCGCGCCATCGGCCCGGAGTTTCTCGGAATTTCGGCCCCGCCCGGCATTGTGCGATGCGAAGGGCTCAAATAGGCGAGTTTGGTCTCTTTGTTCATCAACGGCGTGTAAATTACTGTCTATCCTCTGTTGGTTTTACCGCTCTGGGATGGATGGTCCAGACAAACGTCGAAGATTAACTCAGTATCTCAAAAACAATCTATGCTGATGCTCCTCCCGTTGGTTGAGGAGTCAGGACGCAGGATCACCTGGAGATACTTACATCGACTATTCTTTCGGTGAGTGTTTCCTGCCACCTTTTTGATTTTTCTCCTTTTGTTTTGACCGAGGAAGATAACCCTGGTAAATGGATACACCTGCACCCCCAGATGAGGGATCTTGCACACGTCGGGATTTTCACTCTTGTGAAGTATCCGCCAGTGCGCGAGGTGTGTATGATGTGTTAAAGGCGAGTCTGAGGTCGCACCGTGTTTATCCTTTCTGTTGACCGTTTTGTTGGATTGGCTGTTGACTTGTTCCATTGCAGACGGTATGAAGATGGAATTAGAGTAGATGTACAGTACTAGTGCTGTGTAATAAAAGAAATGAACGAATGCACGTGGGTGTGAGACCGACGCGGGGCGCTCATCCGGTCTCGCCGGTCTCGACGTTCAACTCGTGTTTACTTACGCGCTCACGACCGCGCAGTCTCCGTCGATGATGACGAGCATGGACCGTTCCTCCGACCGACTACCATACCCTCGAGTTTCTGTGTCCTCAGTCCGTGTCACGGCCCCCGCATCTCCAGAGATGTATCACCGACCGTTTCAGACACCAAGAACGAGTACATCCTCACCAGCCCTCTCGAGAGAACACAGTGCTCGACCATCCCCCGTTCCCGCCTCCACCCCGTTACCTCCTTTTCCTAATCACCCCGTTCATCCTGCGGCACTAAACTCACGCTTGTCCAAGGAGGCTACTCCCACTGTGTTTGGTTTACCGCTAAAATATGTCTCGTGAGTGCGACGCGTTGACACCGTTTTTTTTTTCTCCGCGCTTATGCCTCTCGCCCACGACAGCCTCGTTACGCTCGCAGTTCAGAATGCCGCTCTTTCTATCGTTATGCACTATTCACGAGTCTCTACCCCTCCTTCCCAATCATACTCACCCGCTTCCGCTGTTCTTCTCAATGAGATCCTCAAGGGCTCAATATCTTTTGGTATTGCCCTTTGGAGACTTTTCAAGTCAGACGTGCCAAGGCCCTTGAATCAACTCCTTTGCGAAACTTTCAGCCCGGATTGCTGGAAGCTCTCTATTCCCGCCCTCCTTTATGTTGTTCAAAACTCTTTACAATTCGTCGCCATTAGCAATCTCCCCGTCGCCACCTTCCAAGTCACATATCAGATGAAGATTCTCACCACCGCTGCCTTCTCCGTTCTCTTGTTGCGCCGCCGTCTGACTGCAGCAAAATGGGTCTCACTATTCTTCCTCGCCGCTGGCGTCGCAATCGTTCAAATCCAGACCAGCACCAGCGCCCTTGGCCCACATAAACTTAACAGGCCTGTGGGAAGTGCGCACGAATCGGCACCACTTTATACTCACATCATGAGTCCTCTCAGAGGGTTTGGCGCAGTTACCGCCGCCTGCTTTACTTCAGGCCTCGCCGGAGTGTACTTCGAAATGGTGCTCAAGAACTCCAAGGCGGACTTGTGGGTACGCAACGTTCAACTCTCCCTCTTCTCTCTCGTTCCCGCGCTCGTCCCCGTACTATATGGTCCCCCCGTGACCGATTCCCGCGGCTTCATTGCCAACTTTTTCAAAAACTTCGGCGTCTGGGCATGGGCGACAGTGGCAATTCAGGTCTTCGGTGGGCTCATCACCGCGGTCGTGATCAAGTACTCGGACAATATCCTCAAAGGTTTTGCCACGAGTCTCTCCATCATCCTGTCCTTCCTTGCGTCTGTGATCCTCTTTAACTTCAGCATCACTCTTTCTTTCCTCATTGGCTCCTCAACGGTGCTCGTTGCAACATGGCTGTACAATCAGCCAGCTGGCAAGGAGCCAACTCTCCTAGTGAATGTTGTCAATAGCGCAACGGGCAGCAAAGCAGGGACGCCTTGGCCTGGCTCTCCGGTTGAGTCAGACGCGCCAATTCTAGGACAATTCGACAAAAAATTGCCTTCTCCAGTGATCCTCTCCACAGCCCTTTCTCCAGAAAAGGTCGACCCACACTTCCCTCCTATGATGGACACACCACGATATTTGAATGCACCATATGGATCACCGTTCCCCTCGCGAACACCCTCGCCTGCTCCGACACCGCCTTCACGACAGACTTTCGAGCGGCGGTAATGATGTCCGGTTCGATTCGTCCTTGTGCTGAACAAGGTCGCCCCGGGCTAGAGTAGTTGGTTCGGCGTCCGAGGATAATGATACCCATTTTGACCAGGCGCACTCAGTGGTTTTTGCGTATGTTGACAAAATTTATTATTCGCAGCCAGCCAGTCAGCTAGACACCGTCATTTCGTATGAGCCTTTGTGCTTAAATCTCGCGTATTTCTCAGTTCGCTGATGCAACATCGTATTATTACTAAATGGAGTCGGCGTAGACATACTGGTAGATCGTAATAAATCTTTTTCATCTGGACAATATAGATCATTTTGCATTTGAGTCCGTTATTGGTGGGGTGTAACCTGACGTGGGACCGTAAATGGCAACACCCTGCTCTCTGTGCTGATGTCTATCGACCTCGACTGGAGCAAGCTCGACGCGTCATTCGCGTCTTCACTTATCGATGTCCTCAACAGACAGCTCCAAAGTACGCCACGGCCATCTTTCATAGGTCCCATCGAAATTACCTCCTTCGACTTTGGCTCGCAACCACCAGTAGTAGAACTAGCTGACCTGCGGGACATCTATCGCGACTTTCTCGAAGATGACGACGACGATGACGACTACGAAGGCAACATTGACGCCGAAAGGGGCTTCTCTTCACGGTACTCTTCAGCGGGACAAGGCCACCAAGGCCGTAATCGCGATGAGGACGAGGAGGAGTACGAATGGGTGTCGCGCAGGAGCGCACGGCGCGGTATGGCGATGGAGGAAGCGGCTCCTATGTATTATCATCACCTTCCCCCGCACGTACGCTATGCGCGCGGTCCAGCGTCCGACGTGTACTCGGCGCCCCCTGAGCCTGCGCCTGCGCCTCTACTACAGCAGCCGTCATCATCATCGGTCGGCGGCGTACCACCACCAGCTGCTGCTGCAACGCATTCTGGGGAGCACCCGACGTTCTCGATATCCTCATCATCTGCATCGGCTGCTGCCGACACGTTGTCATCATGGAAGGATTCTCGTAGCGGTATCGGCGGGCGACAGACCCGGATCCTTCCTTCTTCTCTGAATTTGCGCGACACGCGCCCCACCGCCGTACAACTTGAACCTTCTTCTCCTCCTCTTTCTTCTCCTCTTCCTCCTCTTCCACATCGACATCCAGATCTCGCGGATGTGGATGTTGTGGCATTGGCAGTGGCAGTAGACCCCCCTCCAGCGGCAGCAGGAGCAACAGTGGTGACGACGACTATGGCAACGAAGGACAAGGACAACACAGGGTTGACAGGATTGACGACCCTACCGACAACGCAGAATGATGATCCGACGGCTGCAACACCGCAACCAGCAGCAGCAGACGAGTACCCCAATCTGCAGTTGCACCTACTCGTATCATGGCACTCTGATTTACGATTGACACTCACGACGTCCCTAAGTATCAACTACCCCTCCCCGCTATTCATGTCCCTCCCCATCAAGCTCTCCGTCACGGGGCTTGTATTCGACGGCGAGCTAGCCGTCGCGTACGAAGGTGGCCGGCGCGTCCACTTATGCGTGCTCGATGGCCTCGATCCCTACGGCCCTTCGGCGCGGCGTGCTTCAGGCTCGCAGGGCAGCACTCCGAGCGATCTTGAGGGAGATGACGCGCATGCTGCCAAGCCGCTGCCCATTGGCCAACGGCTTCTCCCTGAGATCTTTATCGAGAGCGAGCTTGGGCAAGCGGATAAGCATGTATTGAAAAATGTCACTCGCGTCGAGAAGTTTATCCAAGATGTCATTCGTAAGACCATTGAAGAGGAATTTGTATTTCCTAACTTTCATACGTTGGTGCTCAGATGATGGGCTAGAAACCTTCATAGTGTATCCTTTTCGGTAACGGACAGCGTGCGTGTTGTATAGAAATACGGAATTACAATAATGATTTACTCATATACGGACCATCCAGCTCGTACCCTAATCTTCGATAATAATCTCGTGTGCCCACACCTTTCGGATAGGGCGAAAAAGTGAGCAACAAGTCGAGCTTACGCATGTGGTCGAGCTTACCAGAGATGACAGCAAGTTTGACGCTCCCGTGTTCCTCCCTAGCTATGCGTTCCGCTTCCTCCATAAGGAGCGTTCCGAAACCCTTTTCGATGGTGCATCTCAGCAACGTGAAATATGACGAGTCAAACTTTCGCGTACCTGATGCTGGAACTTAGTCGGGTCTCTTCCATGCACAGGTACAGCGGTGCCATATACATGGAGCTCCCGCACGATGCTCGTACCACCTTCTGCCCCACTTTTTTGAACAAGTTCTGGGCGGAATGTCCCCTCCTCGGAACACTTCCTTAGCCGAAGCAGACCGACGAGGATATCACGCTCCGGATCCTCGTACGAAAGGAAGGTCTCCCAACCACCGTTCGCAGTATAGTCTCTGCGTAACAGCTCGATCGATTCTGGTCGAACTTTGTGGTGGATCTCATGTATCTGCCCGGCGTGTAAGGCTGTGTCACGGTAATCAGAAACAATGTAAAGAATGCATTACCCCAACTTCGCGAAAACGAACATCGCGGCATTCTGCTCCGAAATCTTTCATCCGATTCAGTGCCAACTCGCGGAGGTTTCCAGAATTTTCTGACCCCGAGGTAACGAGTGGAAGAGGAATGTCTCTACGGATGATCCGGTAAGAACCACACGTATATCAGGTGTCAGGGGGGAGGACGTGCCGCTGAACACGGTAAACTCTTGTCCATGGGGGAACCAGAGCAAGAATGCGAGCAATGACGTCAACGAGGACATTTGGTGTATAATTTTTGTACCTTCCTGTTCTCCATAGCTCGTAGAGACCAGTACCACGAATGACCAAAGTTGGATAAACTTTCAATCCGTCACTACGGAATGCAGGGTTCTCGAAGTATTCCTTGAACTGCTCTAGATCGCGCTCGACGCCAACATTTGGAAGGTCGGGCATCATGTGAGCAACCACTTTGAAGCCAGCGTCTTTGGCTAGGTGAAAAGATTCCGAGACAGCACGAACGGTATGCCCACGGTTAGTATCCCGTGCGACGTCCTCGTACACGGACTGTACTCCGATTTCGAGGCGCGTGCACCCATAGCGAAGCATTTGACTGAGGTGTGGTTTGAGGCAGTAATCTGGCCGAGTCTCTATTGTGATACCAATAGTCTTGGATTTACTTTGTTCGGAATACCTGCTCATGCATGAGCAGATATCGCTGCAAACGGATAGCTATTTATCAACATACCTTACTGCCTCATCGATGTCGGTCCCCGTGAATCCAGATAGAGCATTATGGAGTTGGGCGACGAACTGATTCCGGTAGTCTTCTGGCATGCTCATGAATGTGCCACCCATGATGATGAACTCGACCTTTTCATACACGAGCCTCAGGTAAAAGCAACTGCACAAGAGAAAGGCGCACCTTATCAACGCTATGGCCTAAACTCTTCAGTTGTTCCACACGTCCTCGTGTCTGCTCGTATGGATCATATCGTGCACGAATGGCGCGCATGCTCGTTGGCTCGTACCCCGTGTAGCTTTGCGTGCTGTAATCGAAATCGGAGTCGGGGCCGCCGGGACAATAACTACAACGATGTCAGCAACGGCGAGATCACAAGATGGAGGGCTGCTTGACGTACACGCATATGTTCCCTGTCATTGCAATGTGCGGACACCGGTGAGGCTTGCACATCACGGCGACCACTGCTATCTGGTACAACTTCAGCTGATCCCATCTTTCTCCAAGATGGAACAGACGCACCCCACTCGCCGTTCGAACGGGCCTCGCCTTAAGCTTTGGCAACAAGGCCTTCTTATAGTCATCGGGAATGGCGCTGATGATGTCTACTAGACGTGGAACACCACCAAAGCCAAACTTTTTGCTAATCTTGGCTCGTAACTCATTGAGAGAGACGGTCTGATTCGCATCATGAGCCTTGATCAGCTCCGCTGCTATTCCAGAAGTGACTCGGAGGAGCTGCTCTGCCTGAGAGGGACCTAAAAGTAGTCAGAGAGAAAGGAATATCGGAAACTATTGAACACTCGTACCGTCTACTCTTGTTTTCTGCACCATTGCAGTCGAGATTTGAGATTTGAGATTTGAGATTTTGACAAAAGGGGCAATTCGTGAGAATAACATACCTTATCTGGTTCAATTGCACCTACATTTCCAGCCGCAGCGTTTGCCAACCAACGCCCATCAATCCAACTATGCCCCCTCCAACAGCAGCCGATGCATGGCTCAATTCCCGCCGTTTTGGCATCGTAGTCGACGCAGGCTCGTCGGGCTCGCGTCTTCAAATATACAGTTGGAGGGATGCCCGCGTGGCACGGAGCGCGCTCGGTCACCTGGTGGACCATACTCTTCCTCAGGTGGAAAAAGGCACGCAGAATGACGAAGATTGGGTCATGAAAGTAGAGCCAGGTGCGTAACTTGTACAACATCTCATCTTCTGACATTTGACGCTTCGGGATTCCTTGCAGGCATCTCGTCCTTCGCCCACAATCCGGACGATATTCCTGCATATCTCGCGCCGCTGCTCAAGCATGCTCAGTCCCACATTCCACCGTCGCTTTACCATGAAACTCCACTATTTGTACTGGCAACTGCTGGCATGCGTCTGTTATCCCCTGAAGCACAGGCTGCTGTGCTTCGATCTACCTGCCAGTTTCTCCATTTGCACTCAGATTTTCGCATAGACAACCCCTCCCCCGCAGGACCCTGTGGTTCCAGCGTTCGGATTATATCAGGCGAGGAGGAAGGTCTATTTGGCTGGATATCAGTCAATTATCTTATGGACGGGTTCGGTTCCTCGAGTTCTGATCGTTCCACATACGGTTTCCTGGACATGGGCGGTGCATCAACTCAGATAGCATTCGAGCCGAATCAAGAAGAGCAAGGGAAGACCCAGAACCTGATGGATGTACGACTGCGTTTGATGAGCGGAGAAGAGATCAGCCACAAGATATTTGTGACTACATGGTTGGGCTATGGCACGAACCAGGCTAGAGAGCGATATGTTGGTCAGGCTATCAAAAGACACGAGGAATTGCGCCCTTCGGTAGAAGACTCCCCCCTGTCTGCCGACGTCGTTAAAGATCCCTGTCTACCTAGTGGTCTCGCCCTCGCGGAGTCGCCAGTCTATTTTGAACCATCAACATCACACGAGCGGAAGACCCACACTTTACTCGGGACAGGCTCCCTTGAACGCTGCCTACAGGACACGTTGCCACTTCTGAACAAAACGGCACCGTGTCCCGATGCACCTTGTCTATTTAATGGCGTGTATGTCCCTCCCATCGATTTCTCTGTCTCCCACTTTATTGGCATATCCGAATACTGGTATTCGTCGGAGCACGTATTTGGCCTGGGTGGTCCATACGACTTCGTAGAGTATGAGCGAGCGGCGCAGCAGTTTTGCGGGAGACCATGGCAAGATATATTTCGAATGCACGAGGACATGAAAAGTGGACATACGGGTGTACACAGTGGCGAAAGCGGTAGAGTTCTGGATAAATGGGCCGACAGGGTGGAGGTTTCGCGATTACAGATGCAATGTTTCAAGGCTGCGTGGATCATCAATGTCCTACATGAAGGCTTCCGTATGCCGAGAATTGTGGACCCCGGTGGGAACGATACGACCAAGGTAGATAAAGTCGAGGGCCATGCAGAGAAAAAGGGTTTGTGGCGACCCTGGTTCCAGTCTATGGATTCTGTTGGAGACATGGCTATCAGCTGGACGTTGGGGAAGATGGTTCTCGAAGCGAGCAAGGAGGTCCCGCCTCTGGTTAAAGACACCAAGCCACTTCCAGATCCTCATGAAAACGTCCCAGAGACCGACGATTCGTCAACACGACTTATTCAACCATCATTTCCTTTTGGCCTCGATGCCATCGACGACCACATCTCATCTCACCTACCCCTATCACTAACCCGCCATTCTCTTGGGTTTCCCCTTGTGGCTCTAATCACTTGTCTCTTCATGGTTCTCATCCTTTCCTTCATTACCTACCGACTCCGGCGGCACATCCGGATATGCCTTCGACGTCTCGCTCGATTTTCTTCCAAGCGCGATAGGGATATCCTCGAACTGTCGTTGGAACAGGGTGGGTCCTCGTATGATGACCCCAATTCATCATCACCACGTTCAAGTTCTCCAAGAATATTATCTTCCCCATCACGGTGGCGGAGATTTCTACGACCCTTTACGTCTATGTGGCGTTACAGTCGTCACCGTCCATTGCAACACACCGGTCAAATTCATAGATCACTATCACGACAAGCATCTACCCATCCCTCACTGATACGACAATCAGCTTCCACGTCGTCTACGTATAGTCAGCAAATAGATGCATCGACGACAATGTCCACCTCTTCATCGCCTATACTGGGGGCGTACGACGAGCATGTATTCTTCAAGAACATTGATGCGGGGGAGGCCTCCTCGATATCTTTGTATTCGAGGTCAAGAAACTCATCTACCATTAGTTTATCGGTGCTGGTGCCTCGCCAGCCTGTATCGCGGACAAATAGCACCGCTCCCGTATGCTGAGATCGCTCATTTGTTCCAAGTACGCTTTTGATCCGATTTTTATTGACTTTTGCGTTTTTTATGCTTTACCTCGGCCTATACTACATACGCTACCCATACGCATTGGATAGTCACGTCAGACACTCGCGACTCTTTCTCACTAATTTTGTCTTCATGGACTTTTGGATACCCATCATAGCTTATTGTATATTCTGGACTAGAACATTGGGCCTACAGCATCTCCATCGCGATTCCAAACTCGACCGCGCTAGTGGCAATGTTAATGACCCGCACCTGGGGAGAAGAAATGCATAATGGTGTATATACTATAGCAAAAGGGACGAGATGTGTGTGCGTAGAAGGAAGACGAAAGAGACAGACTACCTTCACACCCCTCATCGGTCTTGCTATGGTATACTCAGAAAGATAGGACCATCACAGACTAAAGAAAACCGATGAGCTAGGTTATCGACGGACATGAGGTGTGTTTCGTGGTCGCAGGGTCCTGCCTTTCGAGGACGTATTGACGGCAGCATGTGGTGAAGGGGATGGAGGGAGATTCTTTCTCGTCTTCAATTCTCTCATCCGAGCAATCTCTTCCACCCATGCTCTCTCCTCGGATTTCGCTAAGCCTATCAAACGAAGTCGCTCTTCATCACCCTGTGATAGCAAATCCAGCGATCGTCGCTCTCCGGATCGCCACAGCAAGAGTTGAAGAGTGGCCTCGTGGAAAAGCACCAGGAGGCAGTACTGTTGGCTCGACTTAATATGACGATAACAAGAAGAAAACTTGGAGGATAGTCTGCTTACCTGTAACTTGTCGCTCTCGGATAAAGCTTCGTAGCTTGGAGATCCTCTCTGTCGCAAAGATTCGGACGGACGGACCTGATGTAGCGAGGAAGACTGAACACAAATATAAAATAAATGGGTAGCTTACTCACGTCAGTCAGTGACGATGCTTGAGATGGTTGCGATGATGAAGGTGTCTTTGTATTCCGCAATCTGTGATCAGCTTAGCAAATGTCACGGACGGGATCAGTGTCTTACGCCATCTGGGGAGGCCATAGAGTCAGGGAGACGCAGCTGCTCAACCTGATTATCTGTCTGGATAGACTTCGTATGGTCCTTGAGCGAAAGGTACCAATTTATCGTTGTAAGGGGCTTACCTGTCGACTTTCAGAGTCCAAATACCTAGGTCTTGAGAGAGGGTTGACTTTCTGTAAGTTCATAGGACCCAAGACCCAGCTTTGGAGGACCCTTCCCAATCGAGAAACATCGCGTACGGTCAAATTTCCCTTGCCTGTTGCAGCTTTCCGCAAGCGGAGGCGCGAGGGGCCACCCTGCATGAAGGCCTGATGTCGCTCCCTTGCAGGAAGATAGGTCTCGTTCAAAGTAGCCTTAATTACCGGCTTAACATATGCAAATTGGTCCCGTATAGGCAGCTCGCAAAATTCTTCGGGGTCGGGTGGAGGCATGAGAATTGCAGGTTCATCAGCTTCCATTTCATAAGGAACATATTCATCATCCGTATCGGCCTCCGATTCCTCGTCATCGCTCGCGTAGCGTCCCAACTGAACGCATATAAATATCCGAGTCAGTCGAAGGGACCAACTATGGACTCACTTTACATGTGTAAAATTCAGGCTCGTCTGACGTGTAGAACATGTCTCTCGACACGACGCGGAATGTGTCATCCTTGAACCGTATGCGATACTTTGGAGGTAGAGAGGGCGTCCTGGGGGGCAAATATTGCTCCACCCTTGCTGCCCAATAATCAGTCCTTCCTCTTTTATCTAGTGAGAAGACTAGTTCCCCAGGGATCTCGAGCAGGGGGTCACAAGGAGAGGGAGAGCATCGGACTATAGAATATATGAGAAAACGTTTTACCTCACAAAGAGTTTTGGGTGACAAACCAGAATATACTTCCGGACTATTCGTTGATGGCTTTGCCTCGCTGGTTGATGTCTCCGCCTTATTTACGTGATGTATGCGCACAGTATCGACCCTATACGATGACAAATTGGAAGGCAAACCGTCGTTCAGGGAAGCATCGACCTCGTGCGCAAGATTCACGGCAGAGTGCCAAGCTTCATCCAACACAGTTTTCGGACGCTTTGAGAGGGATTGTTGTCGAACGCCGGGCTCAAGACATCTGAACGTGAATGAACTGAAACGTGGAATATCCTGGCCCGGTGACTTGAAGGGGAAGATATGAGATGTAGAAGGTGCCTCTAGCCGAATGCTCTTTGGTGCAGTGGGTGAGATCGCCCCATAAAGAGAGACCGTGAGGGGTCCGGTTGCCAACCGCCCCTCGGTAATCTGAAAAACGGACATCGTCTTTTGGGCAAATGATAATCGAACGGTGAGTTAACATACACATGCTGGCCACCAGTAGCTCTCCTCACTGCCGTCGAGTTGGCGAGATGCAAGGTTGCCTGACCTAGTCACCCTAATCCATACTAAGGGACCAGGATCTGCACCATTGCTCTGGGGCGAATCACGAAGAGGTGATTGATTGTGTCGTTGACTGTCACGATCATGACGCTGAGGGGTGGCCAGTCGTAATACGTTGTCTAGAAATTCCGGAGTCTAGAGTTATGGAAACAAATTATTAACAAAGTCGGACTGACCATCGATGCTTGAGAGATGGGACGGGGAGACTGCCAGTGTGGATCCCGATGGTTCTGGACGTGGACGTACGCGCTCTTGTGTACGCGTGCCAGTGTTGTCACGGTTTGTCGCGTTAGAGGGAGCTGACCAACGCCGCCGGGTCGGAGAACGTTGTTGACTGGGACGTATATGCATACAGTTTGACGATAACGAAGTGTTCGCTTGATGGCAGTACCAGGAGCCCGATTCTGCGTCGCGGTCCCGCGGAGAGGGCCGGACGATTAACTCACTCTTTATGACCCGAAACGTCCCTTACAGTAAAAAGTTATATTGGATCCGCTGGCACTGGCACGCGGTGACTTAGTTGCTTATTTGCAGCTGCTGATTGTGTTGATTCAATACTGAGATTCTCTGAATGCCATTTGACCATCACGTAAGAACGAATGACACATGTGGGTGACCGATAAGATATAAGATACTATCAGGCTACTGGGTGCCAATGAATTGAAGGGATCGACAAAGCTGGATCACCGGCTCGGCACAGTCCACCGCTTCGTCATGTGATAAGTGGAGTACTGCGATCACTCATTCAGGCTCAAGGGAAGGGGAGAAAAGCTCCCGTTCATCCGATGGCTCTCGGACGCTCACCTTCCTGTGTGTAGCACTTCCCTATGTCGAGGTGTAGTCATTCTGTGCTTACCTGAGCATAGTTGGCCGAATACATTACGTTTTAATGTCGCACCTTCCTTAACCCCGGAGCTTTCAGGAAAGCTCCGGGAGATTAACGAACACTCTGAATCCACCAAGTCTGTTTCAGGTCAGCTGCTCATCGATGATCCGCATTGTTTACGCACATCTCGGTTCAATTAATCGGCCTCAAAGCGGTGAATTACAAAGCGGGGACATACACAGGTAAAAATACAGTCACAAGCAACGATCCAAAACCAAAGAAACAACCCAGAGAGTCAGATTCACAAAGCAGACGTAAAAATACGGTTTCCAAGAAAATGTCCAGTGGTTCTTTTACATCACTCCAGTCTGGACGGGTCCATCACTCGGTTGGGCACCCTGGAATGGATCCACAAGACCATGAGCACCCTCATCAGCAGGAACAGCACGCCGTGGACTGTTCATCGCCGACATTGTGGGTGTATCGGCGAATTGGGGCGCAATGAAGCCACTGCCTCCAGCGCCGTAGACAAAGCCCCCACTCAGCCCTTCCATGGGGTTAGAGTAGCCTATGTAACAATATTAATGTCTAAATCACAACTGAAACGTTATCAACAAACTCACCTGGGACAAGAACGTTATCCCAAAATCCACCACTCAGGATGCTATTCATAGACAACATTCCCAGATCATCGGGTGGTGTATTAGCCATCGTTGGGGGGAACGTAGACATATCAGCTACGGGACCCATTTCGCTAGCAAATTGGAACTCGGACAACAGTTGGTATGGCTCTGTGCTGCCGACCTGCCGCTGGTCTGGGTTCCCATTCATCTGGTTTACAGCCTCATTGTCGCCAAATTCGCTTGCCGCCTCACTAGGTGGCTCAGTCTTCGCAGCCAGCAATGCGCGCAAGAATAAGCTATACAACGAAGGTGTATGCGTTGGTCCTGCAGAAATCTGGTCGAATGTCTCCGCCACCCCTTTGACCAAATGGAGCGTCTCGTGTTCGTGATCTCGTGATGCCGGAAATTCGGGGCGAAGTAGCTGATTTATGCATGAGACGACTTCCCGTCATTGAACCTCCAGAACTCACCTTGAGTAAACTCAGGATTGCATACGAGGTAAATACAAAGTGTGAGTCCGGTGCATATTTCAAGAAGTCCGATGGTCCAAGCTCCTCTGTGACAAGGATCGCACATGTCTTCGCTGAGGAGTGAACACGAGCAAAGAAATGGGGAATATCGACGGGGCACCGTTCCATCGCATTTTGTAGACCAAACGAATTTATAACGAGCATAGAGTAGTTTGCAAAAAACTCTGCCATTAGGCCGTTATACTTGGCAATCCGGTCACCAGCCTCTTTCACTCGATGTTAGTAACACCGCATCGAAACATAACTATAACTTACTATCAGCATCAGCGACTTGTTCATACCACGTTTGAATTTGGCGCTCAAACGTTTTGATGACAAGCAGGTAATCCACGTCAACAAGGAGCCCAGACGGGGAATTAGTTTCCGAATACAACAAATCAAGCGTCCTTGAAATGATACGTTGTAATTCCTTCCAAGGTGTGAGTAGCGGTACCTCTGCTGGTAAAGAGAAAGCATACCACGTAGGCCACGGTGCTATAGTCCCCCCGACGAGCAAGTGGAGATTGCAGCCACTGGACTGCATGACGAATGATACAACTGAGAAGCGTCCTAAATATGTACTCAGACGAGAGGTCGTTCAAAGACGTACTCTTCCCTAATTGAGCTTGGCTTTCCCATTTGGGCACTGGTGCTGCGGTCGAGGCAATAGCAGATTAGCCAAGTGCGCTCCCGATTGTGTACCTCCTGGTCCCTCGCCTTCCCTTCCGGCGTCTCTGGGCTCACAGTGGCGGTTTTGCGGTGCAGATTCAGGTCAACGGCCATGCTGTGCCATCACCCATGTCATCAGACTATGGTAAAAATAGGTAAGAACTTCTGGATCTTACCGTATCGCCATTCCGAGAAGCATCCAAGTCCTATCCTGCTCATATCGCTCAACAGGACCTGTGCCCCACAAGGCGAGTAACAGATAGGCTTGGACGATCTCCAGAGATTTATACCCTCGGGCGGGTACAGTAAACGCCAACTTGTTAGATATTTCTGTTAGCTTGCCATGAAGCTCTGGCCGAGCGGTATAAAACCTCGCTGATATAGCGCAAACTTCAAGTAGTTCAGCACACGCCCTTCAGGAGTTAGCGTATAGACTCACTTGTGGTTAACAGAAAAGGCGAGCGGGAACAGACTAAGGAGGGTGTGTGGAAATCGCGGTCCAGCAAATTACAATGCATCTAAGGGTACGTCAGAGGAAGTGGAGGTTCGGGTTCTACGGCTACGCACGTTGAGATGCTCGAAATAGCTGTAAAGACAAGTTAGAACAACATAACATAAAGTACGGCTATTAGTGAGAGACGTACATATTAAACAAGGCCACAACCTCTTCCGGTGGTACGAAGCTGAGCATCTCAGGCTGGATCTGACGCTCAATAAAAAGTCGCCGCAAAGGCAAGATTGTCATAGGACCTGAGAAATCATTCTAAACGGACCATCGGGAACGTAAACGGTCATCCTGACCAGGTTTGAAATATGCATCGCTTGCGACGCCCATCGCCGCGGGGGGCCGAGCCATTCCCGAAATTTTTCTGGCGGAGCTTGCAGCGTGGGCACGGCGATTAGCAAGGCTCGCCTCTGCAAGCAAACCAAGCGGGTTGAGGCTATTGTCTGGCAGTGAATGGAGCTTTGGTGAGCTTGGGGGCACCACTGTTTGAGGCCGCGAAGAGGAAGACGAGAAGATAGTAGCCGCGGGGGGTGATGGAGGCGGTTCAGCTTGAGAAAGAAGGGCTTGGGTGGCGTTACTAGTATTTTGCGGTGAAGGCGACCTCGACATCATTCCCGATCCCATGCCCATGCTAGGGTTCCCAATAGATTTAAGAACGGTATCAAGAGTACGCTCCATTTTTCTGAGAGACCTCGTCAGAAGCTCGTGTTTTCTGGTACTAAAGCTGAGCGTTCAGATGATTAAATTATTCAGGATAAAGAGGCGCACTTGGATGTACGTTTTCCACGATTAGATTCTTCAAAGATACATTCGTGATTTCCAGCAATGCAACGCTTGCATGGTGGCCCCTGCTCGGCGCCCACACATTTCATCTTGAGACGCCGACAAACCGTGCAGGCCCTTCAAGTCGCGATTTAGGATTTGAGTTAATAAAACTAGCTCAACTGACCTTGAGCCCCTTGTTGGCTTGGCCTTGGGCTCACTTCCGTCAACGGAGGGGCTAGCGCCGTCGTCCTCCTTACGACGCTTGTTGTTATCGTTGTCATTGTCCAGGGCGCTAGATGAAGATGGACGCTTATTGGAACCCGAAAATGAGACCCGCTCTGTCGGAGGGGTGCTCATTGTGTCTGATGCTTGGGAAGATGGTGACGAGAGGCCAGGGACCAATGAAAGCTGTTGTGAAACCTGAGGATGCTGCTGCTGCGTATGATATGGGTAATACGAGGATGGGTATAGCGCAAGAGCAGGATCGATTGGTATGGGGGGAGACGGTGGGGGCTGCATAGAGTTTGGGAGACGTTGCTGGTCTTGTGGATGGATGGGCATGGACTGGCTGTTATACTGATGCGACATGAGGTACGAAAAACGATAGGATAATACTGGGTGACGAAGGAAGTCGTCATACAGTCGTGGTGGTTGGAAGGCAGAGCAAGATAAGCTACTCACAAGCAGAGAGAGAGGATGATTCGACGAAGGAGGCAGCGCGAGATGAGAAAGAAGATGTGGGTGAACTCAAAGGCACCTGGTTAAGTTGGCCCTCGGCCTCGCTTACATAACACACACCGTCCGGAGGGTCTCTTTCTCCTATCGCGTTTCATCTCTCCTGCTGTCATCCTGAACGAGCATCATACCATCCTGATCTCTTAGATCGCCGTCATTACGAATGACTCAACATTGCATAGCCAACGAGCATTGAATAAAGGCATCCGCACTCCCGCACTTCCGCCACAGACTGACGGGAGTAATTTTCGGAGAAATGCGAGAAAGCCTGTGCTCATCAAAGCTTTGGGTTTTAAGACACCCCATTTCTCCTTTGCCACATTTTCCCCGCTCGCGTACGCGTGAATTTACGCCGCCAAACTCTTGCCTACGCGGTTGCCTTTCCTGACCGTTGCATGTCGTCTCATGACGACGCTGCTTCTCGGCGTTCTCGCAATTCGCAGTGCCATCTATCTCCCTTGGCGTTATGCGAATGAAGACCCTGCTCGGCTGGAAATAGATCAGTGGCGTCGGTTTCTCACGTTTCCAAAGCTGATCAGGCCAGACTCGAGTTATCATATCAGTGACACGAGGATCATATCTAGCCGAGATGTGTGTTGTAGTGTGAATAAATGTTGGGTGGCGGGTGTGACTGTGACATTCCGTGACGTGTCTATGTGGGTGGTGGACGTTTGTTTCCTCGTCATCCACACCCCCCCGTCTTTGCCTTTAAACCATGTCCTCCAGTCAAAGGCCAGCCCTCGTTCTCGCACCATCCGTGAATACGACAACGTAAGCTCCGCAGTCTCCTCTTTTATAGTGCTCCATATAACACCCATCCTTAGAGTCGTGACTACAACCACGACTACAACGACTTATGCTCCCATCCCATTACCGACCCTCCCCACTCCTCCCACTCCCCATGACCCGCAGAAGTTCCCGCTTTTAAATGCTCAGTTACCACCCTCATTTCGCCAGTTTCCCCTCGTTTTCCCAAATGGCTCTCGCGCGACATTTCACGACAGTGATGATGCCGATGATCTCTCGCAGGAAGAAGAGGTTATTGGCGGCAAGGGGTGGCGTTTAATCAAGTCGGATGATGGTGCGGGCCCCTCGAGGTCGGTTGGTCTCATTGAAGCTGTCGAACGTTTCGCTAGGAAGCGATCATACGACAACGATGGTATGATGCAAGGAATTGAAACAATAACCGAACATGCAACCCATACGCCTCCGCCGAGGAAAAAGGCCAAGGCGGCTCCTGTACTCCCAAAGCTCTCCACCGTTAGCGCGGCGGCCCCACCTTCACCTTTACCCTCACCTCATGGATCGCCTCCACCGCCAAATATCTGGCCGTCCGCCCCTCCCAGCGGCGCTTCCTCTCCCCAACCCCAACTCCCCATTCAACCTGATTCTTCTCTCGCTACTCTTATGTCGCTTCCATCTCTTGTCACGCACTTTTCAGGACTCCCAAACCAATTGCAATCCCACCTACTCATAACCCTTCTCCGACATTCCCAATTGCCGGTTCTCCGGACAGTGCACTCCGTTCTAACGCCAATTCTTGCTCGTGACTTCCTCACCCTTCTTCCTCCTGAACTTGTATCTCATGTCCTCAGTTTTCTACCCTTCAACTGTATCGCACGGGCCTCTCGTGTTTCCAAGTCGTGGCGAGATATCATCGACTCCGATCCTGTGCTATGGCGTGACCTACTAAAGAGCGAAAAGTTGTGGTTCGGAGGCGATTCGGAGCGTGCTTTTGCTGAAGCACTGATCCGCCGCCGCCGGAGAGCAGGCTTACCACATCCCAACGATTTATCTCTCGCTAACCCATACAAACTCCTATTCAAGTCTAGATATCTTACACGGACAAGATGGATCAACAATCCAGAGCCCAAGCACTTGGCATTCCCTGCGCACGGACGTTCTGTCGTGACTTGCTTGCTGTTATCCCGGGGCCGCATCATCTCAGCTTCCGATGACCATTCAATTCATGTCTATTCGCCGGTCACCGGCGACCTCCTCCGTTCTCTCTCTGGTCATGAGGGCGGGGTATGGGCCCTGGCATCAACCAAGGACACACTTGTAAGTGGGTCTACGGATAGGACCGTCCGTATATGGGACCTCTCGACTGGCCGTTGCACTCACGTATTTGGCGGGCATACAAGTACTGTGCGCTGTTTGGCCATTGTCAAACCTGAATGGGTTGACGTCGAAGATGAGCATGGGAACGTTTGCAAGGAGAAATGGCCGAAGCGCCCCTTGATCGTGACGGGAAGTAGAGATCACTCCCTCAGGGTCTGGAATCTACCTCAGCCAGGTGAACCCGAGTATAGGTTCGACGGTGCGGACGAAGCTGATATTGATCCTGCGGATGTGCGTTTTCTTCCTATGATACACAATTCTCCCGTGGACTGACTAGATTGGTTTTTTCTCAGGAGGACGTCGATGAAAACCCATATCATAAGTTACACCTTGAAGGTCATGAGCATGCCGTCCGTGCCCTTGCCGCGAGGGGACGTACTCTCGTTTCTGGCAGCTACGACTCTATGGTTCGTGTTTGGGACATTATCGACGGAACCTGCAGGTGGGTATTGGTAGGACATACCCAGAAAGGTCAGTACCATCGCGAATACCCTAATCTATAATTGGTCTGAGAAATGTCATAGTTTACAGTGTGGTCCTCGACTCTACCCGTCGCCAAGCATGCTCAGGATCGATGGACGGTACTGTGCGTGTTTGGAACCTGAAAACGGGGGAATGTCAATACACCCTCACGGGTCATACATCACTGGTTGGCCTTCTTGGGTTGTCGCCCTCCCATCTGGTCTCGGCTGCCGCTGATTCTACGCTTCGTACCTGGGACCCCGATACCGGCGAGGTTCGACACATGCTAGCTGCGCACACAGGCGCAATCACCTGCTTCCAACACGATGAATTCAAAGTTCTCAGTGGGTCGGATGGCACGCTGAAGATGTGGGATGTCCGCGAGGGCACAGTCGTCCGCGAATTCCTTTCAAATATTCACGGCGTCTGGCAGGTTGTTTTCGAGGGCCGCTGGTGCGTGGCAGCAAGCCATCGTTCCGACGCAACAATCCTCGATGTGTGGGATTTCGGCAATGGCGAGCCAGATGATGATTGGATTGGCGAGCCTGTCGGCGGCATTTACGACGAAGATATGACGGACGTTGATGACGAGGAGATGGAACAAGCAGATGCAGATGCCATGGAACAGGACCTTGATATCCCGCCCTCTGAGACGGACACCATGGCTGACGAACCGGCAATTTTTGGCGATGACGCTGGTATCAAAGACGAAGCATTCGAAATCGTGGATCACATTGTAGATGATGATTGGAGTGGAGAAGATCCTCAAGGCGAAGGAATTACTCGTCGAGTTTCATCGCAGGCTAGTCGTCATACGTCGCGACAGGCGGGATCATCAAGCCAAACCAATGGTCATGGTCGCATTGTAGCCTCATTATCGTCGACAGCACCACCCCGACTTCGACCACTCCTGATAAATGACGAGAGTCCAACTCGGCCACGCCTCAAAAGCTCGGTTGGACGACGTCGCTAGAATTCCTTTTTTTTTCAGGTAGATCCGTTCTCGCCTTAGGACCTGTCCTGTCTCGATGTAATGTTGTAAAACTCCCAAGTTGATATTACTCTAAACCCGCATTTTTACCCAGGTATCTTAGGGGTAGGGACGTTTCTACCTCTATGATTGGTGATGATTCTGGACGAGTTTATGGAAGCTTTTTCTTGCGCTGTGTCACTTTTATATCGTAGTTATTAGCTCTCCACATACATTCCGCATCTCTTTATATATGGAACAATCTCACTCGTACCCAGAGCATCCGGACTCCGTTTTCCCTGCCCTCAGGTACATTTGTGTGAGTCACTCAAAAGCAGCAACTCCCGGCTGGAATTTGAAAACCTATCGATTGCCCCTCCTACAACAAACCTTTTGATTTTTTAACATCATGAAAAGTGAACTTCTTATGGGCTCTGTCTCCATTAGACCAGATCATCAGGCGAGGACATGATACCCCTCCTCCAGACTTATTGATAGGTTAAGCCAGTGAAACAGATAGTAGCATATTAACACCACACTTGGCATATGGTACTACTGAACCTTTGTTCATTATACACTACTCACGCTGCTGCTAGTATAATGGGTTAGAAAGTTCAGCACTCATGTCCTCGATACAGAAAGAGTCCAAGTCTGTCTGTCCGTTCGTCTCGGCTTAAACACACACTCTTAGTCCACACGCTCTTCATCACTCACACGCACCAGGTCCTCCACAACGACCTCGACAATTGTACTTTACGTGCCGAAGAGCTGCTGGTCTGACATGATCTGCGTGAAAGTTTGAAGCGCTGCGGCGCCCCGACGCACGCCCAAATAACGCAGGTACTTCGTGACCAGCTCCGAAAACGCGCAGGTACGAGAACTTGCCCGCGTTCTTGTACAGACCGGCAGACCGGCCTTCGACAGTATAAGTCGCGAAATTCTGCTTTGCGTACTCTGCCGAGTATTGAGTGTTCAAGGAGTCGACCTGCACAAAACAAATAAACAAAGCGACGAGACCCGAGTCAGCGCAAACGTCGAAATTTCGGAGGGGTTAGAGGAGAAGAGAATCTCGGAATGCGCGTACGTCGACGCCCATGTAGTTACAGATGTAATCTGCGTCGCCGTCATAGATGACGGTGCGCACACCGGCGTTGATGACCGTCTCGAGAGCTGGGCGCGAAGAACGTATCCGGTCACCGGTTGAGGCGAACTGGTAGTATATGCCGAGGTTGCTATCTTGCCATACAGACTTGGAGCCAATTTTGGAAGTCACTGCTGGGTTGTGAAGATATGGTTCAAGCTTGGGCGGATATGGGTCAGGATACGCCGTGGGCACATAATATTGATTCCAGATTCCTAAGAGCGGCGATAGGATATTCCCGTTGCAGAAGGCCTGGGCTGCCGCACAGACCGCGTTGGTCCCACCGTTATTACATGCAATGATCTACATCCTTTTGAGTATATGCGATGTCAATTGGGAAAAGGAAAGGCCAACCTGATCCCTGCAACCACCCGGCTGTGACCAGGCAGCTTGTGCTGCTGCAATCACGGGGGGATTAACTAGAGGGTGATATGGATTGAACTGAGTATATTGTATATAGCCAGGGTATTGCGAAAGTGGGTCCTGATTTGAATCGTTAGCAACACATCGGTCTGTGAGTCGTCCCTGAGCCCCGTACTGTGATACCATTGCCGATTCCGAGCACCTTCAGGTTGACAATTTCGCCCTTAACATTACCCTTCTGGATCGCTGCGTTCTGCTCCAAGAAATAGCTACAGGCGCTCACAGTCAATGGCAAGAATACAACCACGGTGTAGGACGGACGCTGCGAATGTAGGACCATAGTGTCCGCCATATGATTCCGTCCAAATGCCGAAATCTCGACAGGCGTCCTTGTTGAATCGAGGGTCCGAGAACCAAATCTGCAAGAACTTCCATACGTCGACCGCGTCTCCTTGAGATGTATCGATGTTTTGGGTTCCGTATGAGAAGCCAGTCCCAACGGGCTGGTCGATGAACAGCCTAGGTAACTAGTAATCAACTATCACTGATGAAGCTAAGGATGAATAGAGACGTACACGTTCGCGTAATCATTCCAAGCCGTCGGATTATGATGAACCCCCAGGCTATCGTTGTTGATACGGCAAGGACCAAGTTCCTGAAACAAGCCAATCATGCTGGAACTTCCGGGCTAATGTGATTCCCTGAGTATTTCTAAATCGATTAACGGACATATCACTAACGCCGCCATTGAACCACATGATGAGGGGAGCCTTGTCAGGGTTTTTGCGTGCGGCAAAGAACCAGAACCTGTTGGTAGAATACTCAAAGGGCACCCCCAAGCTAGAGTACAGACCAGATGCTCTTATCCGGAGCCAAGTCACCATATCCGGAAGCCTGATAGACACCTGGCGTGTCCTCTGCCAAAAACTGTGAATATGACAGGGGATGCGTAGTAAAAAAATGTCCCTACCACATATACAGGAATTCTCCACTACGCCACGAAGCTTTCCTGGGGTACAGGCCGAAGGGTCGCCCGAGCCAGACCCTGTTAAGGTCTTGAAACTTGAATTAAGAGCATCAGCGGAGGGAACACCAACAAGGACCCCATCAACCACAGGGATTTGGCTGCCGCTAATGAGCGCGGGGAGGGCGAATATCGTAACAAGCGCAGAACGGAGAAACATCTCAAGCGCTCAGAACAAAAGACCATCAAGTCTGCCTGCTTTATACTGCGGGTTGACTCAAACGCTGGGCCTCGTAGTTTCATCATGGGGTCAGTTCCGAGTCTCCGCCGTCCATACACGGACGCAAGAGCCCATGACTACGGCACCGTGACAGGAGAACAATCGAACAGCCATCAATTCACTTCAGATGGGCGCTTGACGGATGCTAGGAGCATACGCGGTGGTACTGCCATGGTACCAAAAGGCATATTCGCTAGGATGTAGTGCAAAGAAGGCCAGTCGACCCAAATGCTGGATACCTTGATGGATATCAGAACCCTTCTTGACCGCGAGAGGGAGTATTTCAGCAATTCTCGCTCGCTGTCTACTCTGTTCACTGTGGCACTGGGACCCATGGCGCCAAATATTACGCCCCTGTCGCGGGAATGATAGTTTCACTGTAATGCGGCGTCACTTGACACGAAGATTCAGGCCACACCGACTCCACGAGGCCGTGGAATTAATCCCGGCTCAGTGGAATGTCACTGTAACATTTTGGCCTAACTGGGCACCAACATTATATACTTGAACAGAGAGGGTGTCTCGCCGTGGCCAGGTCCACGGGTGTTGAAGACGATTTCGGCGAACTGTTAGCTGAAAAAGTAGGAAGGAAAGGTGCGAGACTCGACATAAATCCAGCACTATGGAAAGGACACCCCCCTAAGTCGAAACTGTTCGAGCTTGGTGGATCTTGACTTCTTCACGTGGCCTATTTTGGGAATCACGGTGAGTTTAGTTGACGAAGAGGACAAGGCCCCCAAAAGGGAATTGCATATACAGACCGATCCTGTGCATCGACCCCTACTGCGCCCAAACGTTGCAAAACGCGCATCCCCGAGCTCACACGGCCAAATATCGTGTGTTTGTTGTCCAAGTACGGAGTCGGGGCCAGCGTCATAAAGAATTGCGAACCTAGAAAACAAAATCGCGTGCAGCGTTGTGTTAATGTTTTAAGGAGGACCTCGCGCGGGAAGGGGGGCGAAACGGAGAGGAGGCCAGGGACAATGGCAAGGACGAACGGACGGACCATTGGTGTTAGGACCCGAGTTGGCCATTGCGAGGATTCCAGCACCCGTGAACCGTAGCTCTGGATGGATCTCGTCTTCGCTGCCAGAGGGACGGATGAGTGGATGATTTGTCAGTCGTCGACTAACAAAAGATTGGTGTGTACGACGTACAACTTTTGGCCATATATGCTAGTACCTCCTCTGCCTGTCCCAGTCGGATCGCCACCCTGAACCATGAAATCCTTGAGAGACAATGACAGGTCACAACCTGAGTCGATAGCCTGGGATGTGGGTGACATACAACGATAATTCGATGGAATATCACGCCGTTGTAGTAACCGCGCTTTGCCAGCTGTGCAAAGTTTTCGCAGCTCTGCGAAGTTGGAAATGCGCCCAGAGCGACTGTTGAATAAGTATTAGACCGTAAATAAGGAAGGGAGACGTACTCGAGGAGCGTGATCCCAATAGAGCTCTAGTTGGATGTTACCTAGATTCGTTTCTAGGACCACCGATTCTGGTGCTGGCATACTGTGATGGTGGAAGAAACGCTCAAGACGCCCAGAACGCGGTCAGGAGCTGATATTTACACAACAACCTCAACGCGTTTCTCGGGGCTCGAGAACAAAAAATAGTGTAGTGTATTATTCGTTCTCAGCGAGCTGAGGTTACTAGTCCAAACTCATTCTGCAATTTCATGTGTGTAGAACATGATACTAAGATAAGATAAGATATCCTCTAATGACCCTACCATCGGCGTGGTACATACTGTAACCCTCACCCCATCTTTGAGAAGAAGAAAAACGATGCGAGCCGTAGTCCAACGCGTGCTCTCTGCATCTGTAACAGGTTCACTTTTTCGCTCTAATCGTCGTTTATACTCTCGTTGATAACCTCGTTTCAGTGAACAGCGAAATCGTGTCCGAGATCTCTCGTGGTTTGATGGTGCTCGTGGGCATCGGTACTGGTAAACGCCATTCAACATCAACATATACCGCGTTGTGAAGTGAAAAAAAAATTGGCCACACACAGAGGATAATGCCTCCGATGTCGAGAACCTCGCGAAGAGAATGTGTGTTGTCTTCATTTCGTCGAAACTACTCGACTGCTGCTAATGTCCACTCTGTCTGGCTCACCATGCAGACTATCTCTGAGAGTGTTCTCCAATCCCTCCGGGGACATGTGGAAGGCAAGCGTCAAAGACATACAAGGCGAAATCCTTTGCGTATCTCAATTCACCCTCATGGCAAACACTTCTAAGGGCAACAAGCCAGATTTCCACCGCGCAATGGTTCGCATTTTTCTCTTCACCGATGGGCCGTAGTCTCCCTTCCCATTCATTCACGCACGAGACTGAAGTCGGCAGATCAATCACGGGCCATGTACGCCTCCTTTCTACAGTTCATAGGCACTCAATACTCTCCCGAGAAGATCAAGGGTAAATGGCTCACTGGCCAGAGACGAGGAAGGTCTCAAAATTTAACTGACAGATGGGAAATTTGGAGCTATGATGAACGTTAGCTTGATAAATGAGGTGACACTTAGTAGCTCGTGCAGCACTGTTCGCAGTTCTGATTCAGCTGTGGGGAAATATAGGGACCCGTCACATTTACCCTCGACTCTCGGAAATTCGAATATGTCACACCGCCGATACCTACTCAAGCGGTCGTACAGTCGAGCGGAGGGCCTATTAGAAGTGCCGATGAACCTTCAAAATCGAAGACTGAATAAGACTGAACGAGCCACGCTCATACGCATTTCGGCTCTCATGCCATAGAGGCCCAAGTTCGATATAGATCGATTCGGCGGAATATAAATGACATTCATTGCCGCTCATCATAGGTCCTTGTGGACTTGATTAGTCGCAAGTGAATTAATTGTGAAATGAGGGGTGGTAAATCTAATATGTGGGGCGATTGGTGTACGTGCAGTAGCATACAACGGCCGTGCACTTCGATTGTAGAATAGAGGCTGAGGCCGGAAGTTGTAAGGGTATCGGGAAGTTGATCTCACAGGTATCCACTCAAAAGCCGAACTAGAAGTTTTGTGAAGGGTCGCACATTTCTCCTATCTCCCTTCCAATCTTCAGCGAATTTCTGCAACCCTCGAAGCTCGAGCTGAAGCTTCTCCCGAACACTCTCAGAGTTCGCAAGCATTACAAAAGACAATTCGGAGTCTAAGTGTGCCGAGCGTGAATTGAGGTTTGTTGAACCAAAGAGTGTGAGGATGGGCAGAGACTCGGAATTTGGTGACAGCCAAATCCCTACAATAAAGGCATCAGACCCACAGTTAGTTTCAACTCATGCGGAAAAGCAGGGAGCGCACCCTTTGCATGATACGTCCAGCCCTGCCTGTTCCACTCTTTCAGCTCCACAGATCCGGGAATGGACCAACGGTCTTGAGATTGAGAAGTGCGCACGGCTGCCATGAATCGCTGCTCGAGCCACGTGTAACCCTCCGGTAGACGGTTAGATATCCCCTTGGAACCGTAAAATCCATTCGCCTGAAGATGACGATAGTGGGTTACTAGTTGTATCAGATGAGAGAGGAAAACGCACTTCGGGGCTTGCACAGGTGATACGAGTGGGAGTATGTGAGCGGAGAATTAGATCCTTGTACAACTTGGACAGTCCGAAGTAACCGCTAGTCAAGTTCAACAATGGGTGGAAACCGGGAGTCGTATCCCGAGAACGTGCGGGATCCAAGTGATAGAAAAGCTGCCGTAGACATTCTTCTTCCTCTCGGATATGGAACTGCCCCGCCTGAATTACAGGCAATATCACTACAGAGTTTTCTCTCTGAAGCTGGTCTTGGATGTTGCCACTTTTCGCATTATATCGGCGCTGCAAGCTGGAAAGAGAGAGTCTTGCTTGCGGCTCGATGTGATGTGGGTGAATGGATGGATGTGGCCAGTGGGGTATTGGGCGTGCTCCGATGTCGTTGGGTGTTGATGAAGGAACTAACTTGAATGAGAAAGATGACGCAGTCTTCAGAAAGTCAAAACAATAGTTCGATAATTCTGGGGCTGAAGAAAACAATAAGTAGCGGTCTTGCCGGTCAGTGAAATAAGACTTGTTCAAGTTCGCGCTGCATAGCAACGAGCATCAATAGATAAGTTTCGGAGTTGCAGAACAAAATGCTAGTCACCCGCTGATCATGACTGTGTCGTCAGCGCCATAAATCTTCGCATGCCAAGTTCCGAAGCCTTCGTTGAAACGCGGAGGAATGAGGTTGGAAAGCACGCCCTTGAGCTTCGGACTACGAAAGAGCGAGACGTGGCATCTGTCCGGGAAATCCTGGAGCAAAGGCGCAAGGAGAGCATCGGTCGAGGACGATCCAGGCCTAGTGGACCTATTATAATCTAACTGTAGGTAGATATGAAGAGATTTTTTGCAGCGCAATGAGTCACGTATGGTTTCTATCTGACCGAGTGAGCCCTAGGAGTAGAAATTTCCAATCTGAGTCCCGCTCACCAATGACGTCTCTGTCGATCCAATGTAAAGGGAAGAGATGAATATTCGTCTCTCTGCACCTCGTATTAAGTCCTAAGTGGGATGGTTATGAAGGTAAAAGGAGCAGACCATCGCTGATGACTTACGGTCAGTCGTGTATAGAAATCAGCCGGGTTTGATAAAATGTGCACTTTCTCGGACGAGAGCGCGAAAGACGGCTGAGACCGCGCCAACGAGGAAGCGAAATCATGGATGGCTGGATACCGCACTATACTGGAGAGGTGACGGGTGTAGTTCACAGCACAATAGAGTCTGTGAAGGCATGGCAGAGCAAGCATATTAGAGTGCTTGCCCGGAGCGGAGCGGACGTTAAGCCGAGCTGCGGCTGCCCCGATAGTCATTCGAGACTCCATAACACGCTCATGCTGCACTATCAGCGACAGTCCTCCGACCTGTACTGGTACTCATGAGTGTCTCTTCAAGTTCCACCCCCCTTTCCTCTGGAAACCCAAATAATGCATCCCCTTCAAGAAAAATGCTTAAATTCTTCCTTGTGGCTCCATTCCGCGGGCTCACTCGTCTCCTGTCGTTGGACAGAGTTTTGGGCAGAGAAGAGGAGCCCCATCAGATCATTTCATCTTCTATGATTTACAACACGGAAGATGGTTCGCTCATGGGACACATGGGGAGTCCGCCACCTTCCACTTTTCAACATTCTCTTGGGCCCTGGTCTTTCTTCGCGTCTGGATACGCCATTTCTCTCTTTGCTATGGTGAGACACGTTCCCAGAAATCTCTCCCCCCTGTGCCTGACCTTGACAATATACAGGCCCTACTTTTGAACCGCATCCAGAACATCGTCGTTCCAAGTCGACGTCCGCCACAACATCATACTCGTTCCAGCCCCCACATGCGTAGCCGTTGGGCTCTTCTTCGCCTGGTTCTCCCCTCAGTTTTCCCGATAGATTTATCGTCTACCTACTCCAGGGTGGTTCTTCGGATGCCGACTATGTATTACATCCTAAAAGCACTTCTCCTATGGACGATCTTGCTCTTACAAGCGTCCGACTACTTTCCTCCTTCCTCGTGGAAGCCAATTAGGCAACTGGACGATTGGGTGTCTCACAAGGAAATGGATGAGATTTGCTGGTTTACATTTCGAGCCATATGCGGGGCATTATGTGTCGGTGCATTGACAAAAGGCCTGGAAGGCGTTGGAGCTACTTCTACTTCACCATTCAACCTGGTATGTTTCTCTAGATCCTGTTCATATCCCGCCCTTTAATGAATTTGTTTGCAGTTTGGCTATTCCTTCATGCTGCACTTCTACTCTTCACCTCTAACCCATCTAGTAAAACCAGAGGGTCTCCCCTCCCGCCCAGATGTGAACGTTATTTTTACGATCTATGTTCCGTTGTTCCAGGTAAGAGAACTCCTATGGGCGATATGATATGATTGATATCGTCCCAGCTTGCCATGATTCACTTCATTGGGGCCAAGCAAAGCTGGTCAAATCAACGACTAATCCCGACAACCATTTGCTCAGTGTTGACTCTCGCTCATTTCCACTGGGTTCTTTTGTCTTCGCCGTCTTCGTATCCCTTACTCAACTACGTGTCTTGCATATTCGAATCATTACTCGTTCTCGTGATTATAGTCGCATTTTCCCTCAACATCCTCACGCAGCTGCTATTAGAAGGATCTATAACTCGCCTTTTCATCGGACACAGCGCATCGCTCATGCCGAAATGGGACGAAGATTTCTCCATTGTATTATTCCGCCTCGGTATCGCCAGCTTGGATGTGACGAGCGTGGCTGGACTTGGCAACGAAGTGAGCGGCATTGCTCTCACCGACCATGGCGAAACCCTGAAGCGTCAAGTGCAATATGGCGAAGCCGAGATGAATCGATTCGGTGTATCATCGATCACACACGCAACCGAATACCAAGGAAGTCGACGCACACGAAAGGATGGGTTTTCGAATGAAATAAGGCGCGTTAGGGTCGGTTCTTCCCCGCACGGCGACACTATGGTCGATGCGACATGGTTCAACGAGTTCAGGAGGTTTGGTTTCGCAAGTGCTAGATTCGGAATCGCGGTTTGGCGAATGGTGGGACGACTTTTGCGTGGTCATCCCGTTTTCTCTCGACCACCAGCGGCCTCTGGTAGGCAGACACAGAGTCCCGATGCTCAGCGACCGTCACTTGATGTCGGTCACGAGGACGAGACCATGCCATCCATCCCTGACCAACGTGATATCTACGAGCGTTTCCTGTCCGGCGAGGTGCTCAGTGATGACGACGACGACGACGACTTTTCCCCTCCAAAGAGTTTAGTCCCTCCACATGACGACGACGACGACGCGGGGGTTGACACCCCAGACGACGAGATTGACACCTTGGCGCTTTTTACTGATCATTCGGCGGCTAGTTCGTCATCTACAGGCACATCGGTTTTACTTGCTCACATGACGGATACGTCATCGTCGCCTTTGACGCGCCGAAGATACAGAAGTCTTGTCTTGGGCCAAGAAGATGCAGAGCGAACGGCATGGGAAGCATTCGTCAATAGTAGGAGAGGCGTCGCGAACCATCCAGGTCCACCAGGCAATGAATCGCGCAGGAACTGCGTCATTTGTACAACTGAAGAGCGACAGATCATCTGCTGGCCCTGCCGGTGAGTCCCAGTACTCTCCCAGCACACGTGTTTGGCATATCGGGCGACAACGGCATCCTAGGTGTCTAGCACTCTGCGATGACTGCCGGCAAAATCTCGCATCCCGTCTTTCGGCATCAAAGCATACATGCCCCTGTTGTCGTCAACAGTGAGTACCGCTTCATTGCTGGTATCTTTTTGTGCGTTACGGAGCTGATAATTTATACAGAGTAGAAGGATTCTCCAGGATCTATATTCCTTGATAAGAATGTGTTCCCAAGTTGAATGTACAATACATCATAAGCAAAAAACCAAGGACTTTAATGTTATGGGTTTATCTGGTATCGAGCGTGTTGGCTCCCTTTTGCGTCCCAGTCACACATCCGTTTGAAGCGGACGATAAGATTGACGACCGACTAGATGTTATCGGTCGGAGATTATGTCAGGCGAGGTAAGGGAACCGATCTAAGTCGCAGAAGCATCTGGATGCTGGCTCATCTTTACACACTCGGTTTTTAAATAGTGATGTGTCATTGTTCAACTGAGTGTCAAGCTGGTGAGTCGTGGGCGTGCCCCCACGAGCTCAGCGGTCTGACAAATCTGTCTCACCCTGATAGATGCATCCGGTTACAGCGGGCACTTTCAAGCAAAGCCATAAATCTGCATTTTACATTTGTCGGTCAGCAAGTATGTGTACAACACTACAGTACTACAGCACAACAGCAGTGATTTCTCGGGGCGCTTGGTCAAGCCGATCGATCAGTTATGACTCCAATCTGAGATGGCATACAGGATCCAAGCATTATGCATTATTCCCCGGCTGAAATGGTTCTAACCATGACATGATACATGATGACAATTTGAATTCTCGTACCGTGACGGTGGGCCCACAATGTCCATTGGTTAAAAATATATCTTTTCAGACCTGTTCCGCATTGGTCATCGACCTCCTCATCCTCGTCCTCTACTCGCATCTCGACATTAATGTTGATGATTTTCAAGCAAAAGTCCTGATCGACAAGAAGGTTGTCGAGCTTGATATCCCCTTGATCGATACAGTGGAAAACCGCTTTCAAGTTGGTGGGAGCGAGCTCAACGTAACCCTTGATGGTGACCAATTTGGGTAGAATAGCCCACCCGTGGAACGAATCGATCAAACGAGATAACATGATCGGACTTCAGTTGGATGGTATCAAGAAGTCTGAGCATCTCAAGCTCGTTCGATTCCTCCCGAACTTTTGTCGCGATGAATTCATTGCTCGAGTCCGAGGGTCGATACACAGTGAGAATATGATCCGGCCTGGGGTCCAGCGTCAGCATAGCGAATAACAAGTAGAAAAGGGTTGCCAGGACCTTGTAAAGTGGCTCCTATGCGACACCACTAGCACCCACAAAAACTTCCAGCTTTACCTCATAGCCATGTGCTCTGAGCAGTGCGCGGTCACCTTTGCGAGCATACTCCCTATCGGTATTACGGTGGCACTGGTCGTGTCCTTGGTGTACATGGACCTCATTCGGCGATTCTTGATCTTACCACTAAGCTCGCCAGTTGCCTTCTTCGTGTCTTGGTCTGATTCCACGCAAAAAGAGATTGTACAAATGTCGTGCAAACTTGACGCGACTGACCAGCTGAATTATTCAACGAAAGTTTCTTTTCGTTGTATTAAACCTACGACGGTTGGGCCCCTGCGAGTTGTTTGTTACATTACAAAGCACAATATACCACTTCGTTATTTTGCTGACCGCTAACAAAGTATAGCGAGTTGCGTTGCTATTGTCCTAAATAAAACTACGTTCATCTGGGGCAATGGCAACGCAACTCGTAGCGCGCAGAGGACGAAATTCTTCTCCTGGCGAAACGCGCTCAAGAAGTTGTTCGTGAGACGAACGATAAAGGCCCAAGTCGTAAACACCCGGATAAGATCCACAGGCCATGAATTCTCCATGTGGAATTGACCTCCACCACGAGTAGTCGAGAAAGTCTCTACGAGGACAGTACTGGCGGTGTTGAACACTTTCGCATTTTACGACAACGTAGACAGGCCAATCTTCGTTTATGCAGAGACCATGCTAAGTCGGAATCGAAGGGGGCAAGCAAGTGAGCACTTACCACAGGGCGTTGGCCGCTCTGTTCTTTACCAGTGGAACAAGAACACTGCAAGCGGGTCGGAGAAAGTCAAGTTCCGCCGCATGTCCCTTTAAAAGACGTAAGTTTGGAATTACCACAAACGCTCGGATCGGATCCGAATACAGATTGCTCTTCCAGCCCCACTACATATTGGCGCACCTTTCCAGCTCATTTGCCCCTGGCAGTATCACCATTCAACTCTTACAATTTGAAAGCAGACGCCACATCTGACGGCCCAACAAATAGGAAGCGCCAAGGCAAGCGATGTACCAAGTTTGAGCCATCTTTGAATATGCTCGAACTTCGTACATCGCTTGCAGGTCACTGCCCTTCCAATGCGTCGTTCACTACTGAACGAAATTCGAATACAGGTAAGGGCTGTGTTCGGGTCGTAGAGGACCGAATCAATGGCCACAACGTTGGGAACTGAAGGAAACGTCGACTCGGAATGGAACCAATATAAATCCACCTTTTTTGGTTTGGAGTGGGTCAGCCCACGTATCTAAAACTTGCATTCGGCCCCCGTGCCACCCAAGTAATTCAACGCCTGCCTTTCAAACATATGCCCCCGGAGCGACGCTTCTTTAGGCATCACTGAAATTCTACGTGGAAGTTAGTGGCCTCATCAGCTTGGCGATCTTTGTATTCTTACAGCAAGAGGTCCAAAACCCATCCAGAGACAGACTCAAAAAAAGGTATGATGCAATATTCGGTTGTCGGCATTGGGTCGAAATCTGTGTCAACCTGCAGATGTAATAAGCCAGAAGGGACCATTTCAGTTGTTGCAAGCAAATATAGCTGTGATTCTAAGCAACGAACTAAAGCATGCTGAAACACGCTAGAACTATGCTTAGCGTCGAGCTAGTGTCACTAGATGTATGTATCTAATCTAACTGTCCGGGTTCATGATTATCTTATCACGGATTTGTAGATCTGCGCTCTTCCGACACGATTCGTTACATCAATGTTCACACAGGGATCATGGTATAGTGCACCTTTGTAAGAATGAGATCCACAGCGTTACATCTGATGAAGGACTTGTCCCCCTTGTCACAAATTCGCTCGTTCAGGTCATAAATAGTTTGAAAAGATGAAACGGAAATGCCAAACAAACTGTGGTTGGCTGGTTGGCTTCAACATAGCACCAGAATTTGAGTTCATTCATTTGGTTGGGCCAGTGGGTTGGTCATGGGAGTGTCATAGGTTTTATGACACTCCCACGAACAACTCACACTTTGGGAGTATCGTGGAAAGCGTGGTGTGGTGGCAATTTAACCACAAATATCAACATCAACTAACGTTGATGCAGCATCGATGAGTGAATCGAATCTTATTGACCCGATGAGCACGCGCATACTGTAAGTCTGTAACTGAATTTACTGAAATGATCAAACGAAGAATGTGACTCACCTGTTTTCCGCCTAAGGAGAGACATGGATCACATTATGCGTGCTAGGTATGCCTGTATCTGTAGGATGTGGAACGATGAGCATCGATGAGCATCGCGACAACACCAGGTGTGCTCGCCAGCCACTACTGACGAGCCCTCTCCGCCTAAATTCTGGCCAGCCAAAAATTGGAGGTTCCGACCCTATCGTTGCGGATCATCGCTTGCGTACGGTGCGACGAAAGTGCGCGGCGTCGGCACGAGAATTTTGGTGCAGTCGATGCAATCAACTCAGACTCGGGAGTCACCGGTCACCGTCGGGTGGCAGTGCAGCGGTCCGGTTGTCTTGCGTGTAAGTTACTTACTACACTCAAACCACAGGTGCATATACCATCCTTACTGTAACGAGCGTGGGATTAAAGAAGCTCTGGGTGATCCTGACGGGCGCACCATTGCGCAACTCCGCATGGGTTCTTCCCAGCATAACGTTACGCGTTCAAGACCGTTCTGTTCCGAATGACGATCGCAATTGCAATTGCAGCAAGTCGACCATGTGTTTCGACGTTCAATCGATCATGATGTTCGGACAACAGGCCAGATCTACTAGATGATCCGAGTCCTACCATGATACCATCCTCTGTCATGATACGATACATACCCTAGGGGCCTCAGTTTATTTGTCGCTTTGCGGACAGATTCGGAGTGCCATCACTTTGCCACACTCTTATCATGATAGGGCATACGCACGGAGATTTTGATGGATGCCTTTCGAGTGAGGTATTCGGTCTCGGCCCGAAGAGCGGACATGAGGGATCACCAACGCAACAACGCAACATGTGTATTTATAGAAACACGTATGCGACCGCATACGAGTTGCGTATCTCGTTTCCGTTGGTGCCTACAATAAGACAAGGACAAGACAAGAGAGAATTGCAATTGCAATTGATGGCACCTTTTCGGTGTTTGGGAGTAAGTTTCGGTGTTTAGGAAATAAGTCTCGGGGATAAGTCACGGGCGAACGGGGTTATGGGAAGACCCCGGGGTACTCTTATTTGGTTTTGTTCCGTTCCGACGGTTGATGGACAACCCCCCAGGCACTCTTGTACTCTTCGGACATTGCGTTTTCGATGGCCAGCACTAGCACAAGCACGCAGGCACCGGCGCAGGCCGGCAAGAGCACCCAGCCACTCATCGCCCAGGGTGACTGGACCAAGAACCTCGTTCAACTCGCCAAGACAGCTGAACTAAAGTATGTCTGAGTCCAGCTATTTTCTTGTACTTGTATTATAGGGGCCTACGTGCCGTCTCATCTCGCCCCACATCGGTGGGCTGTGTTGGACTCCTTGGCCGTGTTTTCTTGTTTCTGGCCATGACATCTCAATTCTCGTATTCGGTGGCGAAAAAAAAATAGGAGAATGGAAACTGACAGGCGCCGTCTTTATGTAGGAAGTATGCACTCACGCTCCAGCTGCAGACAGCGCATATACTGTCAGCACATGCCATGCTAGATCAGAAGATGAAGTCAATGCAGGACCTGAAAGAGCAGAAAAACAAGTGAGCCGAGGATATAGCTATGCAATCTTCCGAATACTAAGCAGCCCCCTACCGTGTCCTTTCCCGTCATTTCTGATGCATCACAGGCTTGACAGCGAGCGGACGCGGTTACTAAATTGCCTAAGAGAGGTGCGTTTATTCACATCCTCTCTACTTGAGTGCTATCCTGTCAGGGGACCTTCCCGGTCCTTGGAGACATCACTCGATACTGATAAAGTATGGTATGTTTATTTTAGGTGAATGAGGACCGTGACAAGGTACTGTATGCAATGCAGCGCGGGCCCCCGTCTGCTGGTAATTTCGTATTGCTAACGGACTGCCTCATGAGTAGACGGATATGATGGAGGCTCAGCTCAACAATGAGTGGGTTTCCTCAACTGTAGCCGAATAGCTCCCACTCCTATGTTGCTGACGTACGATCATGACAGGTGCACTGAGCTGCGGGCGCGCATACAACAAATAACTGATGGGGAGTACGCCACTGCGAAGCGAGATGTGGATGGACTGCGCGCCGAGCTTGGACAGCCTCCACTTCCCGGCCTGCAGGCGACGCTCGAAGAAAAGTCACAGCAGTACGCCATAACCTCCTATAATCCCCACACAATGGGCGCTACTTTTGTGATTTCCTTACGATGAGCTTTCTAGATATCTGCAAGAGCGTCGCCTTGGCGTTGATCAGAGCAACAAGCGCCCAGCAGACGAGACACTTGGCGAGGGCGCTCAGGGAACGAGTGGAAAGCGGCCGCGTGGGCGACCTAAGGGGAGCAAAAACCGAGCAGGGAAGACACCAGGTAGCAGCAGCAGCGGCCAGGGGCCCGAGATTGTCCCGGTGGCGGCAACATAATGACGTGATGGCGCCCGTCGCTATGACTAGTGACTAGGGGCTGATTCGGAGCCAAGGCGTCTATCGATAGGTGAACTGAACTACATTAAATTACCTGCAATCCTTTCGGATGTAGACCCGACTCTGAAGCGAGCACTCTTGCCTCAGATTCTCACACTGTTATTTCTTGTCAATTGTCCTATTTCTTATGCATGTTGTTGTATCTGTAGTTTTCTATCCGGGGGTAATCAAATGTGGGATCAGCGTGTGTTTGTCATCATGATCCTGGGGTTGAGCCAAGACTCGTCTCGGGACGACATCATCTGGACATGGACAATTTACAGATGTGTGATGTTAATAATCCATTTGTGTAATCAAGACGTGGTGCACGTGCACCGTGACGGAATTTCTCCTGGAGACATACGACTCATAGCTCAGTCATCCTCGGGAGAAAGTGGGAACAGGCGTTACGAATGGGCCGTTCCTGGAATACCTAAACGGGATATATGATAGGTGCTACAGCGCTGCTGCGGGACACTGGCTGCGTACTGCGTGGGATTGGCGTGGAAGGCCATAGGAGACGGCTGAGTGGTGGATCGGGCTCGGCAGAGGTTGTGTCATGTGGAATGAGATAAAGTGAATTCGCGGAGTTTCGGCGACCAATGCGGGCTCGGCCGGGTCGGATGCAGTGAATGACAAGCCCGATGTCCCGATCTGATCTGTGATGGCAAAGCCGGCAGTAATCGTCAGCCTCGATTCGTCAAACAGTGCCAAGTCAGCCTCTTACTGAACAATCCTCGCCACGCTCTATATAATGTCCCCGTCCTCAGCCCCTTCTCGGCAGCCCAGTACTCCCCTCCCTCCCACATCACAATGTCCTACTCTCCCATCCACAAGGCTAGCCTCGTAGAGTCCTCGACTCACTCTCCTGCTCTCCTCGAGCTCGTCGACCTTAAGCTCTCTCGTCCCATCATCGGTAAGTCGTATTCATCATTGTTACTTTGCATTCTCTAAAACCATATCACAGAGCACCTTATCGATTCTGTCACACAGACCGTCGATTTTGCTCTCAACCGCCCCTCACCCTCAGAGTCAGGCCGGGGCCGAACTCTTTCGAGACATCCCGAGGGCTCAGCCTTCAATGTCATGGTCAACAATGTCCTCATGCGGGCTGAAGTAGAAGTTCCCGTCATCTTGGCAACCCTTGTCTACTTGGAGAGGGCCAAGCCCCATCTCCACATTGCCCTTGAAGAGTGGGCCAATGAACGCGTGTTCTTGGGTGCCCTCATCACGGCCAGCAAGGTAAGCATCTCTTCATCCTCACGTAGATGATCTTTGTGACTCATAGATCATCGTTAGTACCTAAATGACTCATCACTCAAAAACGTGCACTGGGCTGTATGCACAGGTGTCTTCGGCAAGCGTGATATTGGCCGGATCGAGCGCGAATTCCTCGACGTTCTCGATTTCGAGCTAAGCATTAGCGAAAGTGATATCATGGCACACCATGACGCCGTCATCTCTCTCGTCCACCCCCCACGGCCACATTCACACTACATTCCCCCCGTGCCGGAACTGGACTACTCCTCTTCGCCTGCTTCTACCTCGGCATCCGTTTCTCCCCGTACTCCACCTGCATCTGTGGAGAGTGCCGTGGAAATCCACCCCAAGTCCGGACAAACTCTTCCCCATCAAGCCCAACACCAGTCATACGCAGTTGCGCCCGTCCAGCCACCAGTGTCTCGTGAAAAGAGGTCGCACAGCTCCTCCACCTTCCGAATTCTTCGGTCCTTGCCGTTCCCGCGCCCATTCAGCCACTCATCACGGAGCGAGTCTCAAGCACCTGCACACAATGCTACGCAGCAAGGGAGATGTCAGCTCCTTCCGCCATTCGCGGCACAGCCCCCTTCACAGGTCTACGTTTAGATCTTTGTTACTTGATCCTTGTTACTTACTTTACTATTCCTTTTTCGTCATTTCCTTTCCTATCACTGTTCGGATATACTGATTTGACTCATGCATAATCTCTTTTCTTTCACGCATCTTTCATGGCCTATCATCATCATCGCTTAGTTTATCTATCTCACCCATACCATCTGTTGTACGTGTTGTCTGCAAAAATATTACAAAGTCAGTAGTAATCTGATTGATGACTCGTCTCGTCGATGACGAATGAACGACTCGGACTCAGTCCGTGCGAACCGGATCCGAGCCGGAGTAGGGTTGATGACCTGATCGTGATTACTACACGCTGTTTTCACCACTCATCTCCTTCAATGAGCATCATCCGTCCTTTTCGCGCAGACGACCTTTTCAGATTCAATAACATGTGTGTCTCGCCCCAGTTTTCACCGATGACATCCCGTGCTCATCGCCTTCCCCAGCAACCTCGACATTTGGACTGAAACGGTACGTTTCCTTCATTCATTCGTGGTTGCCACTCCTACTTGCTTGCCACACACTCATGGCAGTGGCCCACTCCCACGTCCGTCCGAGCCGGAACCCGACCCCAAAATTTCTGATTAACGACAACGCAATTGTTTTTTCAGTATGGCCTCGGCTTCTATTTCAATTACCTCTCTCGTTGGCCCGACATGTGTTGTACGGCCCAACACCCAAGTGGTAGACTAATGGGATATGGTACGTCTCTGTCGATGCCGGCCGTGGCCGTGGCCGTGTGGCGACGCAGGCAGAGATCTCATTTCTCATAATAATATAAATAACAGTCTTGGGCAAAGCCGAAGGGTCTCCCCACGATTATCACGGCCATGTAACGGCCCTGACGGTCGCACCCGAATACCGGCGTCTCTCCCTAGCCCGCATCCTCATGAACTTCCTCGAGACGGTATCTGACGACGTATACGGTGGTCTCTTCGTCGATCTATACGTCCGCTGTACAAACTCAATCGCGATAGACCTCTACGAGGGTCTAGGCTATAGCGTCTATCGTCGGGTGCGCGAGTACTATGGCAGTCTCGGTCTCGGTCCGGGTGGCAAAGACGAAGAGGATGCTTTCGGTCCGTTGCCCTTGCCTTCTTTTTCGCTTCCTCTTTGGTAAAGAATTCTGATCTCCTGCCCCTGTCCCGTGCCTAATATTTTAGATATGCGCAAGCCTCTGTCTAGGGACCCTCATAGACGTAGCGTGAGGCCAAATGGGCGCGATATGATTGTTAGCACGCATGACGTCTCGTAGCGGACCATCGATATGCTTGTCAAGGGTTGCAAAACTTGTCTCATGTTCACGCATTAGATCACTTGGCCGGGTGGCACCGGGTGAATTGAAAGAGGAGTCAGAACACACATCTTCGCTCCGTTCGACCCGAATTTACTATATTGAAAGTAACGGAGGTTCGTCAGGAACGTGCATCAACAACGCTAGTTCTTCATCGTAGAACTTTAATAGCAACTCCTTATCTGCACAAAACGCCTGCAGTTTGACGCGAAGCTCTTCCGCATCCACTGCCGGGCGTTGTGCCTTTCTGATGCCCACAGGACTAGCGCCCACACGACCGGAACCCATCAAACGGTTCGTGAGAAAGAGGAATCCCTGTGTGCCCCCCAGTACCTGTACGAATGCCACCCCGGAGCGATGCACGAACTGGGAGTACGTAAAAGGAGCGCGTCGGTACGAGTACACCGCGTCCACGTGTGCAGGGTACGAGTTCGTCGCCTCGATGTCGAGCACGAATCCGAATCGACGCAGAAGCGCGTACTCAAAGTACCGCGCTGCTTCGCCTTGTCGGTGTTCGGGCACGCGTCCCTCGATGTCTAACACGACAGGAGGCTGCACCGCCAGTCGCACAGGGAAACACGACTGGAATGGATTGCAGTCCGCGATGTCGCTGATCTGCGTCACGTACGCCTCGACCAGCGTCAGTCCATAACGCTCGATTGTACGCGTCCACGCTCGCAACATGTCCTCGATGCACCGCGCCGCGGTACCAATCCAATGCAGCTCGAAATGAAAGATAGTTGCTGGGTTGTGTATTAGGTCGTGATGCAATATCACGGTTTCTGCCCGGTCGCTTTTCTGTGGACGCGTAAGAAAGCTCAATTGCAAGTGCGGGTTTCAATGTATGACCTACTCTGTTGGGGTCCATATCGATGACCATACTCTGACTTAAGATGATCTGCTTCTTCGGCTTCTTGACGCTGACCTTTGGGAGGCCGGATGGATAATGGCTTGATCGTGGCGCCTCTTCTGTCGCCTGAGCCTGCGACGAGGATGGTTTGGAACGGAACCAGCCTCCCTTGGGCGTGGAAACACTTGCATATTCCCCCTTAAGCTTGTAAAAGTAATGCCTATTCGGACAAACGTGATGAGCGTTCGCGTTTATACGACGACCCACTACGAAGAGGGTGTATGCGTGGATGAAGTGGCAATAACGATACATACCCATCAAAGAATCCATGTCGTCCTCTGCTATGCTCAAATAAACCCTGCTCTTGCAACCTGACGCCCCATTCCGTAGCCTGATCTCGAGTTGACACATCCCGAAACTCCCGCACAAGCCAGTTGACAAACTCAAACCCAAGAAATGAGTCCGGGTACTTCTCGTGCTGCCACCGGTGCTCCTTGATCACTATACCGTCCTCTTCGCGCATTGCCTTTGCGATCGTCACCAAGTTCATATCTACGATATCACGCTCGCTCTTCATTTTCTTCCGTAGAGGTCCTGCGGCATGTATCTCGTCAAGGCGTGCCATGAGATTGTCGTCAAGTACCATCGCAGCTGGTCCTACGTCTGTCACGAGTAGACGCACAGAGGGCGCAGGTCCAGCTGCGCGTTCGTCGGGTGGCTGCCAGCGCACGCGAGAGAACATTTCTGTGAGTTTCTCAATCCCGAGAATGCGGATTTCCTCTTCGTTAAGCCGGTCGCCTCCACCACTACCCCCCATGCTGCCGCTATGTGTCGGAGACTCCAAAGTCGGGATAACGACGAAGCGTGTGCGCCAATACCGTAAGGATTCGTTGAATTGTTGCTCATAACCAGCAACTAACATATCCAATCTAGTATATCCCATCAGAAGATGTTCCATGGACGAAAATGGTACCCACCTGTTCCAGCCATAGTTCTCCAAGCCGTGATACGCAAAGGACAAGCTCAGCTCCGTGTACCCAGCACCGAGCTTCGGCCAGATCAGACATTTGTAGTGCAAGGGTGGTGTCGGCGGCATACGTCGCACGTATCTTCGCACTTGAATCGCCTCGCCCGTATACGAAATCCGATGTATTTCGTTGCTCATACTCAGGTAGACAGGGTCAGCCTGCGCACGCAACGCCTCTGCGGCGCCAATGGGCCGCGGAGTTGCGTCCTCGTCCGATACGTACGACTTGGTCCGCCGCAATGCACGTGGGTCAGGCTCTAGATCATGGTCCAGCGAGTTGGCGGGCCGCAATACGATCTGGAATCCCTGTGCAAGCCGCAGAGCAATCATGCCCCGCATAACGACAAGCGCCCATGACCGGCGAACTTCGTCCGGATTCTGGGATTGCAGAGTCGGCGGGCGTACAAGGAACGAACGAGTCTCGGGAGGGTCCACAACAAAGTCGTAGGAGAAAACGTCGTATGATGTCTCGAGCTCAGTCGTGGTCGGAAACTCCTCTGTTGTTAGTGGGAGACAACCTGGTGTTACCATGGACTTCCATTTGATGTCGTGTTTGAAAATTGGCTGAGGGAACATGTGTTGCCACCGTCGAGCGAGAGACGAGTCTGTATATGAGACGGGGATCTGTGGCCCAGACGGAGTCGGTCGAACGGATGGCGATGACGAGGCGAGAAGGTAGGTGCTACTCCCAAGCACGATGTTACGTCTTTTCTCGAACAGAGTGTCATCGCGTGGAGGGGTGTTCACTGGCGATTGGGAGTGTTTGGTAAGCGAACCATGCACCACGGGTCCTCCATCTTCAAAGACTCTAGAACGCCTCGAACTTGCGACGCCTTTGATAGGCATCGGGCGAGGTGACGATGATATATCTGACGTCATAGAGAGCGGGGTCCTTAGGTGAGGCTGGGGTAAAGGCGCTGGCGATTTCTTGCCCGTCGGCGTGGACAACAGAGCTTTACTTTGTCGGTGTACACTTCGGATAGGCGTCGACTCGCCCGACGCCGAGACGGGGGATGTCTCAGCCTGACTGGGCCCGCTGCGGAAGGGATTGAATAACCATGAAGGAGCAAACTTCGAGCGCAGTAGGGAGGCAGAGCCAACCTGAGGACTTCGATTACCTTGGGCGGACGAAGTCGAGGCGTCGGAGCGAGTGGAGAGAATGGAAGCTTGAGAAGGGGATGTACTCAAATCGCCTGTTGAAGTACCCGATAATGAGGCCGCCAGAAGCTTCTTCTCGACACCGGGGACTGGCAAAGACTCTCCTTCGGAAGGATGCGGTCCCTCTTCTATTCGATGGATCTTGCTGGGAGGCTGAGAAGTGCGATGTTGAACCGCCGTACGCCTATCCACGATTCTCATGGATGGTGTTGGAGTTACACCAGTGATAGAGACGCTCGAAGTGCGATTCCCACTAGAAGGCTGCACATCGAGACTCTTGAACTCGAAAATTTCCATGTCAAATTTGTCTGCCTCGCGCTTGGCTGCCACGAACGCTTCGAAATTGCCTTCACATTCAGGGTCCAGAAGAGATGCATACTGTTCAGGAAGATAGGGAACTTCAATGCTGGACAACACGTCGTGGTCTAGTAAGCCAAGCATCTGAATCTCATGCATCTTCGCACGTGCGACGAATCTGCGACGCTTTCGTTAGGGTATTAATGTCGCTGGATGGTAACAACGATCTATACTGTACCTATCCTCTCGCAAGGGCAGATCCATCTGCTTGTCCCAAAAGCTTATGCCAACCCAGAACGGTTCCCACCAGAAGGTCCGCTTCTCACGACCAACACAATCCGTAGGGCCATCGTCGCCGCCCCAAAGAGGATCCGATGCCCGAGAGCCATATCGAGCTAGTTTATCTCTGAAGAGCTCCGGCTCAACACCACGGAAACAAAAGACGGGACTGCGGTGTAATGGTGGCTTTGCTAAAGACACGAGGTCGATTCCGAACCCTTGGTCTAACATACGAGTCGTGGTAAGTCGCAATAACTGTTTCGATACGCGATAATACCCCGTGCCAGGGGTAATGATAATGGTAGAGGCCCCTGTCAAGGAGAGGGAGCGGTCGATATAGTGAGTCTCAGTCGGGTTTAAGGCCATATTCAAGGCTTCTAAAAGAGGGCCGTCGTGTGCAAACGAGAGTTGCCCTACAAGCCGCACCTCCCCCGGCATTCCAGCAGAAGAGGTCCGATGATAGTGATGCGTCAAAAGAATATCTCGCTGAAAGGCCCAGAATGAATCTTTGAGACTGACGAGAGTAGACTGCCAATCGTATAGGACGTCCAAGTCTGTAATAACTTTGTAAAAGTCTTTGTGCCACTTGGCATCCTCATCTTGGAGCAAGGGACCCTCCGCGTAGTCCACCTCAGTGCGATCGTAGAACACGCGAGATATGAGCACAATAGTTACTGTGTGGTTTGTACCTGCCTCTTTCCATCGAGTGAAGAGTTCAGGGAGAAATGAGTGGACAATTTTTTCATTGTAACGTTCACCATCGCCAGCAAACTCCCAGAGCTCGCGACAGACCTGAATGAAGATCATAATCTTTGCCGACAGGGAGCGGTAGACGGCCTTTGTAGTGGCCGTTACGAGTCCGCTGGAGACCTTGGAGGGTCATATTCGAGGGCGTCAGTAGGTAGAAAAGAAGTTTGGACGCCATACCTTCTGCCCTCCAACGTAAATCGATTCTACTTTCGCCACAATTGAACCGATAAACGCGATCTCCTGGCCAAAGTGAACGCAATGTCCGGTAAGTTGTTCGCTTAGCCTCCACATGTCATTTCTTCCCAGATACTGATCCTGGAAAGTCAGCTCAATGAAATCAGCTTGACATTCGGTTTTATCAACCTGCGCCGAACCGTGAACGGGCCGTGGGGATGTCGATGTACAATGTGGACATTACTTTGGTCACGGTGACCTCCGTATTATTTCGTATGTCGAAGGCATCAGCGACCGACTTTGGAAGTGAGATCTGTCATGGAGTTGTGCTTTCGTCGGCAAATGGAGATGCAAATGACACGTACTTGTAGCTGGGGGCGCATAGACGGGTCTTCATGAAGTGCAAGGAAGAGAAAACCTGATTTATCATGAAGCTGGGAAGTAGTCACACGAAGCAGATCGCCTGTCGCAACGCCAGGAAGGTGAGAGTGGTTGAGGATGACGACATTGCTAGAATCTCCTGCGCCATGGACCCAGGCGGTCAGGACTCCCGACGCCCCGAGTTCGAGCGGTGGGGGTGGAGGTAGTGTATTTTTGAATGCGGAGTGGGCCGTATTGGAACGTCGACGACTGTATTGTGATTCTGAGCGAGAGATTGACATGGCAACAATCGAAAAGCCCAGTAGGCAGGTCGAGTTTGAAGTGGCGGCTGTCAAATGAAATCGCACCGCTGCTGCCACCCGGGCTCAGCTGCGTGTGTTACCGTACGACGAGGGCCAATGCCGTATATTTCTGTTTTCTACCACGTACTACCACATGTCTAACGCAGCTCGATCCCTTACTTCAATTCCGGAAACCCATGGGTCTCTAGACATTGGACACGTATCATCGCCCGGTTCTTCAACTCCCTCACTATTTGAGGAGCGTTCTCTCCGATCCTCAGCGTCCCTTCCCATCATGTCTCCCACTGTCAACGTCCAATTTGCGCCTCTTCCAGAGATAAGCCCAAGGGACCGCAGGTCAACACGTCCACTTGGCATGGCCGCGCGATCGCAGTTGCTCCAGCAGACTCGGAGGGCGAATATTCGAATAATGCAGGGCGTTCAACAACACCCTCGTGTAAGGTCAGACCCCGATGACCACCCAACGGCCTGTATCCCTGACGAAGATCAAGACGATCCTCTGGATGTTCTCGTGCGATTTATTGCCGACAAGAGCAAATCGTTGTGGAAGCGGGTTATTTCAAAGGCAAAGCAGTCAGACAACGATGAGACTACGGACATTGCCGGCAAGGCCCTCGCCCTAGAAGAAGGAGAGCGGCCCCCGAAGCGCGAAGTGGTGCCATCGATGGCGGACGATCCAAACTTTTGCGAAGGAAATTGAAATTTCCAAAAAATAGTTACCCCTAGGTTCGGGGTTTCCTTTTAAGGAGATTCTCCGTAGCGGTGATGATGGGTACGTCCGTTGACAGCACTAAATGAAGATTTGAGGCTCAAGGGATGGTCAAGCGTCTACGCCTAGGCCATGATGTTAATCCGAATATAATCCTTCTTTCACGCTCACGTTGTCTGAGTTAAATACGACGTCAATGGTGACATCGGCACACTCGCATCATTAACCTGGATGGGCGCAGCGCCGAGATGCTGTCTAGCTCTCTGATTGGATGATGACCTGGCCAGGCCCGCCCTGCCCTGAGCGCCCTGCACCGCACCATCCCATTAACATGGACGACATTACACAGCCACGCCCTTTCTGTCTTCCCTCCCTTCCCCATCCACCTTCTCTCTTACTTTCTTTTCTTTTCATCACCTGCACTAGATTGGTACGACCTCTGACGCCCCGGTATTCTGACCACCTCCCCTGTTCACGTCATGGCTTGCAATCCGACTCCTACTTTGACCCTTTTTCGGACGGTGACCTCGACAACAATCATCACCACCTCCACTCTTTCCCCGCAGACTCAACCGGATGGTGAGTGTTCCAGTCATTCCGTATCGGCTCTGGGAGTCCCCTTTTCCCAGTCTTTGCCTTGCATTTTCGTGTTGGTTTTCCAAGACTTGTGGTGTTGATTCATCCACAGGCAGTGTCTCAACAGTGACGGTGCCCCTAATCATAACAAGCCTCATTACTTTTGTTAATCCGAGTGAGACACGTTACGCAAGTTGTCCAAGTACCTCTACCACTATAGGCACCACTACCTCGACATCCCCACAACAATCCCCGACGACCACTATCACGATAACGACTACTCCCTCACCCACCGTTGTGACTGTGCCACAAACCACAACACTCGCCAATGGTGCGATCACCGTGTACTCGATCACGTCAACTTCTACTCCCCCAGCCACAACGGTTACTTGGATCCCTCCTGCGACCAGTCAGCCTTCTAAGTCGTCAAACAGCATCGCTCCCATTGCAGGTGGTGCCGCGGGGGGTTTCATCCTCCTCATAAGTGCTGTCGTCTTAGTTTGGCTTATTTGGTACGTGCCTGTCACTTGCTCGCGGACCAAGTCGCTTATTTATTTGGTAGGAAAAAATGCCGGTCCAATGGAGTTGCGGAGGAGGACGTGGACGTTGTGTTCCCGTACCCTGTGACCCGGGAGCGGAATACCAGACGGCTGGATTTGACCAGGGAGTCTAGGACATATGAGTATGGCCATGTGGGGCACCCATCGCAAATAGCCCCTGGGAGTTCACCTCCCCAAAGCCATGATGGACGGCCTGAGTCATCCGCTGGCCTGATTGGTGCGTCCAGCGTAGGATTGACGCCCATGGCATCAGCCTCTGGCCCTCTTGCCGCTATGTATGGTGCTCAGACCAGGGTTGGCGATGTTGGGCGACAGGCTTCACAAAATTCGCACCTATTGCCTGCGGGTGCAGCTCCCCCAGATCATCTCAGTCATTCCGCTGGTAGCGTCAGTGCGAGCTCGAGCGCCGGCCCTACCTCCCCCAATCGGCGACCACTTCAGGTTATGAACTCCCCTCCATCACCGGTACCCCAACTACCGGTTTCCTCTTCCGGAGCTGTGCCGGGGTCCACTTCTCCACCTCTTGCAGTATATGAGCCTGAAAAGCAATCGGCGAAAAGCCACGCTCGGGGTGCTTCATCGACGAGTGGAGCCATGTTTTCGAGTGATAGTCATTTCCAGGGCCGTGATGATGGACCGTCTGGTTCAGGTCCGGTCGTGCCCGGGCACGAACCGATTACTGGGGTGCCACTTGATGCACCACCTGCATACGAGGACTAGGGAAACCAACAACAGATCTGGGTGTCATGAAAAACAGCGTCCTACATCCTATCATTCTACACCATACAGCCGTCTGGATGCAAAAGAACTTACACGATTCGCGCTGGGGACGACAGGGAGGGAGTTGTATTTCACGGTCAGATTGATTCATTTTCTTTAGGGGTTTCACATGCCGCCTCCCATTCTCACCCTTATTCTGCTTTCACGTATACTGACGATGACGATGTTATGTCTATCCTAATTGGCATTTTCCTCCTACTATACTTTGCATCACACAAGAGCTCCTCGACTTATTTATTTATGCACCATCCCCCTTTATTTGTTTCTTTTCTCTGGGACCAAAGGATAGCCAAATATAATGGCGGCATTGGCGGGCTACAGTACCATGACTACCATGACGACACTTCGCGCGTGATGAGATGTGCAAAAAGACAAAGGACTAGTCCATTATGACAGCCAGAGGCTAAGCTTTTTGTACTGGAGCGGGCCTGTGCTTGCTTCTCTGATGGGCGTTGATTCCCCGCGGTTCGATGAACAATCGCTTTCATGCACGAAAGGAGTTTGACCGGTTGTGTGCCCCGTAGAACAATGCTTGGGCCAAGTACATCTGCTTACGGCAATCCTCCGGCATAAACCCACTCCGTACAGAACAATAAAAGGTTTATCAGGGGATGGGCTTTAAAACACTCCTTTTGCTGTGGCTGGTACTCCATCTTTTAACCTCCCTTCCACACATATTCTCTTTCCGGTCTCTGCGTGCTAGCTTACGCTCTAATACGGTGCTGGACGCTGTATATCTATACCTTAATACTAAAACGCACCCTCGCATCTCATTCATTTTTTAACATCCGTTTAAGGAATGCGTTCTCCTTGTGCGTCTCGCTCCAATGCTCATTGTACTACGCTGATTCACACTACCGTCATCCCTAGACGTCTTTTACGGTCTCACGGCTGTTCGAGTACTGAGCATCATCGCGTTGTTGCTCACATTCGCGAGCAGTATCGTCGCAATGGTGTCAGATGTTCGCGCAGTAAACAGGTCCCAACACGACAATCATTCGAGTGATGGAACTTGCGGCTACATAGAGTTCGCTTATTCCCGTCGTCGTATACACATGATTTTGCTCACCCGGTTGTGTGTATCTTTCAGGGGGAGCACAGTTCCCAATCAGCCTGCAGGTGCCTTCTGGGCAGTGGTCAACCGTCTCTTCATCATCTTCCAGCTTGTCTTTCTCCTCCTTTCCGAGATCGAGTGGCCGATGGCCTTCTTTGAGCGCTTTTTCCCCGTCCTCGGTTCTCAATTTGGCCTCGGACCCCTCGGGATTTTCCAGGGACTGTAAGTAGTTTCTTTCCTTCTCCTTGTTGCAACACTCGTCGGAACTGAGCTCGAATGCAAATTTGCCATTTAAGCATCGGAGCAACGATCCTCTCCCACCACGTTGACAAATTCACACTTGTCTCTGCCTTCTTCCTCTTCTCCGTGGGCTGCTTGAACATGACTCTCGGCCTCATCTTCCGAGAGCATGCAAAGTCCAATCGCAGCATTCGCGCCTGGAAAGGCGGCAACGACGGTACTCTCCCCATACACACCGGAGATATCAGTACCCCCAAGTTCCGTCCATCCCTTCTCTGGTGGAAAGCTAGCTAACGCCCTCTAATCGCGGTGACAGGTCGATCGGTTTTGGCTTTGGCAGTCAAGGCGAGAAACAAGCGGGTCTGAAAGGTACGTGTTACAGTGGCAGTGTTTGAATCGGAGGATATGATCTGAAATTTTCGTGCCTTATTACAGGATTCATAACCAGCGTACCGACTCAGGCTGCTCCATTCCACATGCCTCGCCCCCCAAGTCTTGGCAGCAGTTTTTATAGCGTCGTCGAGCCCAAGATTACCGAGCCCATGCCCACAAAAACCTCGACATTCCACTCTAGCCCCACTGCAATTTAGTGCGTCACGCCAACGCATTGAAATTGCCATCCACGCCCTACCACCTGTGCCCTGCTGATTTACGAACAATGCCCGCGTAGTGGCTAATGTCGACCTGTATCACTAACTTCCACTAATACCCCGACTCGCTGAGCGATTGGAACGTCGAATGTTGTGCCGCGTTAATCAGGACTTGACGACCACGGATGTATTGTATAATTACAAATTATGTATTGTAACGGTATCCGACATATGATACAGCTTCTAATTAACTGGGACTCGCCTGGGTTGTCAGGTCGTATGAGGAGGGCGCCTACAAGCTCGATGCATACAGGCGACTCGGAGCTCATTTGGACGTCGAAGCATAGATACAGTATGCCAACCCAACAACATTAATCTAGTCACGGCCATGACACAAATCCCCTGCCCTCCTATTCGGCCTGGTGACGCCGCAATGACATGACGTTGCCGACCCGCCGGTTTCTGATACCACGGGCATGGCGTTAATGAGGTCCGAAGATCGATGTGTATCGTGAAGTGTGGAGTAAGGGTGGGTCTCTCATATTTTCCGTCGAGAGGCACATTCTCGGAACTCGAGAAAGATGGGATGATGAAGATAAAGATACCAGTTTCGGGTCATTCAGGAGTCGGAGTCAGACATTTCCATATCAGACTCTCCATCTTCAGACGTGTCGACTTGGTGAGCTCCTGGGCGAGCTTCGTCTACTTCCAAGTTAGTGGTTGGAGTGGGAGGTGGCAAGGGTGGCGGTGGAGCAATGGGAAGAGGTGGAGATAAAGAGCTGTGTCGGGGAACCTTCCCGATATATTGAGAAACAAGCCTTGGTGTTTGAGTACTATCGGTATTGGCATCATGTAGTATGCGCTCCCACAGAAGGTGTCGTTCACTCGAGAAGGTGGAAGACGTCATGGGCTGGATGGGGGGAAGACGCATGCCATTGTATACGGGAAGAAGGTCGCTGGAAAAATACGTTGGCGGATATGTGGCCCAGCGTTGACTTCGCCCGAATTCAACACGCCTTGCCTGATCCAGCTGAATGACTGGACATTCTCGTGGATCTTGTTCTCTCTCAGTCTCCTCGCAACGGGGAACCTTGCGGACGGGCGATGCACTGACGTCAAGCATTTCGACCTCGTCATCACCGAAGATAGCCAAGAAAAGGTCGCCCTCCCCCCTATCAACGGTCTCCACGAACATGTCGTCAATCCGCTGGAGGACTTGCTCCTGAGGATCTTGCTCACTAAACCATCCCGATGGATAGCCCCAATCCGCCATATTCTTAAGCCAAGGTAGATTAGAGCACACATCGTCGTCATGAAGACCGAGGGCTTCGCGTAACAAGGGATTCCGGACATGACCGGGTTGGAAGCTCTCGACCCATTCGTATCGTTGATGTTTGAATTCTGCAGCAGCGGAAATGGTCATTGGCTCTATAACGCGAGATGGTTTGAAAAAGTTGTGCATTTGACGTGAAAGTGCAATAAGTTCGGTATTATGGGGAGTGGGGCAGGAAGATACGAGGTGATAAGTAGAGCCACAATTAAAGCAATGGCTGACATCTTCATTTAACGACGATTCCTCCTCTATTTTGGTACCAAGAACACCAGAGCTGCATCGCTCATAGATGGGGGGAGAGGTCGAGCAGTGATAGTTGCTAGGATCGCCATTCTCATCAATAAAAATTGGGAATTCGGTTGTGACTACATCTTGGAACTGTCCTCTGAAGTGCCATCCAGGGTCTTCTGCCATACGTTCAGGGCTTCGGTTACAGTCTGTCCGTTCCAACGACCCTTCGCGACTTCTTTGCCGTCGATGTGCAGAGCCGGGATCCAATAGACATACTTCTTCCTCCAGTGTTCTTGTCCTGGATCGTGGATGTTGACGACCTCAAGTTCGAAATTGCGCTACGGACAAAGAAAAGTCCAGATGGATGTCACGGTCTGAGTGAGTGAACCGCCACAAGCGAAAGTATGATTGATGTTCACCGTTTGCCTGATTTTCGTAAGCTCAGCCTTAGCAACCTGTGATGGGATAAGAATATGATGGGATGCAGATGAAACGGGGTATACATACGTCGCAAAGTGAACAATTTGTCCCTGAGTAGAGCGTGAGACGGGCAAGTCTGGTCGGAATCATTGCCTAAATAATAATAACGTAAAACCGTGGAGTCGCTAATACCGCCAGACGCCAACAAGCGGCTTTTTAAACATAGCTTCAGGAGACGGCGGCCCATCCCTCATGCGACCCTCCAAAATCTCTGTCTAGACATCTGTCCGCAAGCGTTGGCGTTGATGCGATTTCGATTCGATGAGTATTCCTGACCCGCCATGGAAGAAAAGAAGTGAGTCGCGTGCTCTCTGTTTTGCCTCCGTTCCGTTGACATTCCGAGCTTCAACAGCCCGTCCATGTCCATTTTATTCCCAAGGACGTTGCGTTTTTTCAGAGTCCTGTGGCTTTTTACACGACGTCAAAATCAAGAGCTCTGTCGATCAACAACTCCCTACCTCACCCAATGCCGAATTCTCAAGAGACTCGGGGTCTTCAATGGGTTCGATTGTGAAGCCACCCCCCGCTGTTGCAGTGCATTCATCACCCTCCTCCGCACGTACTCCTCGCATGACCAGCCTTCTTTCTGCTCTTCAAGGTATCATTGGACCCATTTCTCCGGCGAACGCAGAGTTTCCTGCCCACGAGGGAGACGTTTTCTCATCCGACACGTCTGACGTTTCCCCCCCTCCCCATGATGCTATGCGACCCACCAGTCTCGTCCCCCGTGGAGTTCTGGACAATGAGTCTGTGCAGGCCAATCAGGAGGACGTCACTATTGCAACGTCCTTCGCTGTCGATAATGACATGCCCGAGGATCCGCAAAGTGATTCAACCACCCCTCCCGACCTTCTATCTCCAGTGCAGATTGGTCCAGCTTCTCCTTTTCAATTCCCTCATGTAGCGTCGGATGGGACGCTCTCCCGGGAGGACTCCATTGACTCGGGCTATGCCGAAACTTGGGTTGGTCCAGCACCACTTTCGCTTTCTCCTCCCCAGTTGAACCAGCCAAGCTCGACGCTAGATTTGCTATCATTCCCGTTTGGGTCACCCTTGTCTCGTGTGTTGCCAAGACGGTACTCCGAGTCTCATCCCACGCGGCAAACTAGCTCTCCTGCCCCACACGATGATTCCATTGACCTTGTTTCTCCGCCTGTCTCCACCACCGCCCACCAAGATCCGATCTCTTCCCGCACTTCTCTAGATAGCATTAGGATGATGTATGCTACGGAGACGCAACAGTCTTCATGTCATTCCTCTCCATTTGGAGAAGGAGAGACAGAGGATGCGAATCAGGTATTCGGTGAATCAGGTTCACTTATGGCTCTCTCGATTGGGTCGCCCGGAGAAACCCTTTTCTTTCCAGCACCTCCTTCCGAGATTCCTAACCTGGACCTGAAACATCCTACCCTCATGACATCTTCTGAGGATGTTGTTGACCGTCAGCTCGCTACTGATGACGTCCCTTACAATTCTTCTCCAAGCACACGGAAGGAAGGTGCTTCATCGACAGTCGTAGGAACAGTTGAGGCCTCTCCAGCTCTAGAGGAGTTCTCAGCAGAGCTCGTACATGTCACTGATACCTCACCCTCACCCCCATCCTCAATGGACTTTAAGTTGGCCTTTCCTCATGCTACCGGACCTCTTTCATCACCAATCTCGTTACAGACGACTGCAGAAGTCGGAGGGCTTGACTATGATGCTCTGTACCAGTCCCTGGTCATGTCACCAGAAGCGGCGGCGGCGAAGCGTATGTCATGGGCCTCTCGCCCATCCCCCTCAACCCTGCCAATGAGGGCCGCCTCAGCAAGTCGCTCCACGTCCGCGCTTGTTGATATACCGGAACGTCCCCACTCAGCCGTTGACATACTTCCGTGGTCGCGTCAGTGGGACTTGCAAGTCACGCCAGTTTCGGTATCTGAATGTCCCAGCCGCATCTCTAGTCCACTTCTGGAGACACCTTCATCTTCTGGCTCAAGTCAGGCTAATCCTTCTGTGCCGTCTGTTCGTGTGAGTCCGATCTCTCTCCTCTTATCGGGCATTGTAGTTCGTTTCATCACCATCCATCCGCCTCGAAGCCCACTTAGTTCCATGCTGACAATATAACACCTCAGTACGCGACAAGTTCTGCACCCTCGAGAAAATTAACGTCTATTCTGGATGACCGGTCGGAAGCGGAGCCTACCAGGGGTACATGGTGTCGTGTATCCACTTCAAGAAGAGTCCCTTTCGGCTTCCGTCACTCCATGATGGTGTGTTTTTTGTTTTCCAACAGAATAGACTTGTAAGTTACATTGACGGGAAGGTTAACAGGGGTCACCCTCCTCCAGTCGCTCCAAGGACCCGGAGACGTCCAAGTGCCCTGAATTCTTTGCCTCCTTTCCCATTCATTGATCGTTTTGAGACGCCTGTCAGTGCTCGTAGTTTCTCCTCCGAACCGTCCCGGTCAAAGCCAAGCTGGCCTCGGCCACTCCAACTTGTATGTTCGCCGTGGTTTCTCTGGCTCACCCGTCGTATGCTGAGGATGCGTTAGTCTCGCCCTTCCCAAACAGGTCCCACAATTCATCCCAACTTGCATAAAGAATCTCCTACCTCTGCTATGAATATGCTCTCCGGTCCATCGCACTCTCATCATCATTCTGTGAGCATGCCGTCAACTTACCCGATCTGTTGTCTAACATAAAAATAATAGATTGCATCTTCTCCCCCACATTCCCCCCACCTTTCACAGGATAGCCAGATCCGCGGTCCTCTTTCGGAACATCGCGTCTCAAACTCACCCACACATGATACCCTGCAACTGGCCCAATTAAACCATATACAGAAAAGGCATAACTCATTCCACACCAACCCTCAATCTAACCTTTACTATAGACAGTCAACGAGTCATTCTCCAGAAGAGACAGACATAGACGACAATACCTCCGAAAACGGGGACCTTCTTCGGACCTTAACCCGAGGGCCAGCACCACTTCCCACTTCGATGCCTGTTCCACAACGAAAGTCCTCTTTACTTTCTCCTGCTTCCACGTCAACGAGCATGCAAGAGCATAGTCTGATGTTTGCTATTGCCAGCGATGACGCAAAGTCCGTCCAAGATGTGCTCGAGCATGGTCATGCGGACCCAAATGAACCGATGGGTCCACAGTCCGCCCTCGCTTTTGCACTTACGAATGAGTGTCTGGCTCACAAACTAGATATTGTGAAAGCGCTGCTCGCATATGGCGCAGACCCAATGGCGCTCCGAGATCCTACACTTAACCCTCCCCTCAGAAATACTTCAGCAGGTGATGACCCGATGCTTCTCTCACCACCGCCAACCACGACCCTTGAGTTAATGGATCCAGCAATGCGGTATGTCCCTGTCCGTGCCCTGGTCATTGCATAATGCTCATATGTATATGTGGAAAGATACTATGTCTCTAGAGCTGAAGCACCACAGACGCGTCACGTATCGAAGCTCCTCCAACAGTCGTCCTTCCGCCCCTTGGCTCGGGTTCGCTATGAGATTGTTGGACAAGATCAAGTCTTTGAGCAGCTATTCACTGTGCTTAATCAACACTCTAGGACACATTCAGCAGCCCCCCTCATCATATTACTCTGTGGTAAGTGTATCCGTAGTCTTAGACGGAGCAGTCAGATGAGAAAATTGCCTTAAAAGGGCCAAGTGGACACGGAAAGAGCTTCCTAGCACGAAGAAGTAGGTCTTCCTTTTGACATCCATATTTATCTTTTGTGCGAGCCGAACTCGTTGTCAAGTGGGCTCTCTTCTCGATGTTCCGACGCATACTGTAAATGTAACGACCTTACGATCCACGCACGATCTGTGGGATTCATGTTCAATGAGTCCCTATGAGGTATGCTTTATTTCATGAAGTCATCTTGCTAGACTTAGTATATGTACAGGAGTTGTCCACGAACACGCTTTCTCAGTTCCTGATAGAAAATGAAGGCAAGCGATGCGTGGTGGTCTTAGATGTAAGAAGCTAGCACTTCACAGTACCACGTCCAAAGAAATTTGATCCATTGACGAACTTGCAGGAGATAGAGAAGGTAGAGGATCCTAAAGTATTGTACTCACTCTTAATGCCCTGGGAACTCGGTAAGGGCTTCGCTCGTCTGAACACCCCTTTCCTAACACATGCGGATTCAGGACGCTGCTCGCTACCGGCAGGACATCGTCAAGTCGACGTTCGCCAAGTTATTTGGGTTGGGACTTCGAATATCGCCCATGATTTCGTGTTTGAATATTGCGGATCGTTGTCAGGAAAAAATATCACCCGCGAGGAATATCTGGAGCTGGCTCAGCATTTACGCCCGGGGATATCGCACAGTCTTGGAGTACGTAACACTGCCTCTGGTTACTGTGATCGCGTAGTCATTGACAATTTTTGCAGGCTTCGTTGAGCTCACGTGTTACTATGATACTTCCTTTCGTCCCTTTCACTGAAGCCGAGCTGATGGCAATAGCAACTGAGGCTTTCTATACACTTGGCGGAGAACAGGCGTATTTCGTCTCCCCCAATGTAGTGGAACGTGTCTCACACAAAGCGATCGAGTGTTACATCCCCGAAGAGGGTGTACGTTCGCTTCATCGTGCTGTTTCTTCCTTACTCATGGACATACCTGAACTTTTAGAACAAAATAATACATAATCACTACTCTTCCACTGAGAGCCAGAACTTCTGGCGTTGAGTAAAAGTTCATTATACAGCTTCGCTTCCAGCTACATGTGTAGCTGTCGGGAATCATCGGTCAAGTGAAGCCAACGCGTCGCCCTGAGTACTTTAATTGGCGCCGCGGACGATCATTTTTCTGTTATGGATGCCCTGGAAACGGGAATAAAAATGAGTACGGGACCGGATCTAGAGTGTGATGTACCACTAGCTTTGTTATGTGTGCGAGAATCAGAGTGGCTGCCCAGAACACGATGTCTCATATAACCTTCAATAAAAACTTGGCTTTCACTTCAATGTCTCTGTTGTATATGGTGCATGGATCACAAATGCGGTGCAAAAAACCTCGGGTGGTGGAGCTGACAGCTCCGAACGAGTCTGATTGGACCAGGCGATCCGTCTCCCACTCGGACCACGTGGTGCCATCCGTGCGTCGTACTCGTCGTCATCGTATTGACCTACTTTATCCTTCAGATATGCTTCGATGTGATGATCTCAAGATGTATCGTGATGGCTGGGTGAAATCTGGCAGATGACGAGGGCGGATTGATGGGCTGGGCACATCTTGAAGATGGATCCCGATGTCACCGACTTCAGGTGAGATGCCCACGGCCGCAGAGAGTGTTAACCGTACGTGCAAAATTGCCCCCAAATTTTATGGGGGTTCAGATCGATCAGACACTGAATGATCGTCTCCATGTCCCGTTGGCCATATCTATAGATGCTTGCCTCTCTATTGCGGTGCTCAAACTCTCCCCTCTCTTCCCCCCTTCTCTTCTGTGCCCTGCTCACCAGCCCTCTTGCTTCGAGGTGTCCTTCATACTATGTATTTTCGAGCGGGAATCGATTCTTTCATACGCCATGGTGCTCGGGGTGTGTCAGATGTGGGTTCGTCTGTGGGGCCTGCAAGCATGCCCGCCACGTCGTCGGTCGCAAGTCAGATCCAGCTCCCAACCTCGTCAAAGTCATTGATAGGAGTAGGTTGTGTTGTGGGAGCCACCCTCTTGGGTTCGTACGCCTGCACAGGCCCTGTCATTGGATTCCACTGATGCTGAAAATGTTCGCAGCTTTCATCATTTGGCAGCTGCGTGCCATCCACATGCGTGGAAGGGCTCGTGCTGCTAGCACGGCGCGGGCTCGCTTCTCTCTTATGTATGGTATTAATGAGAAGCCGGCCTTCGTTTCCTTCGCGGACACAACATATGACGACTCACCTCGCAAGAGTGGACTATTGGACCCTGTGCCATACGACCCCTATGCTCGTTGGCAGCCCCAAATCAAAAGTGTCACTCTTCCCTCCGGTGTCACTGTCCCTCCTGTAGCCATTACCCACCCCGAACGTTCTCCAAAAGTGTGGGATGAGCTGCCTCCGACGCCAGACAGTGGACCCTCATTGTCGCCGTTAGCCTCTCCTCCCCCGGCTTATTGCATCCTGAGCCTTCACACTATCCCCCTTCCCGATCCCCCACCTGAATCTGAACCCGCTGATATCCCACCTCCCACTCCCATGCATAGGAGTCCCGGAAAGACGGTCTCCACCCCGGTTCGCGAATCATTCGATTTGCCACCCGTCCCCAGCCCGAGCCCACGCTCTGCATCTTTCAAAGCCATTACGGACATCCACGCTGCACCCACACCCCACCGGGCGTGTCTCGCATCTTTCGCCTCATCAAAATCGCTCCCACGACTCATGGCCGTCACGACTTCCTTCGACCCGGCCCGTCATGACGAACTTAAATTGCGCACTGGCGATACTTTGCGCCTCATCAAAGAGTTCGATGACGAGTGGTGCTTGGTGCAGCGTGTCGGTCTCCCCAATGCAGAGAGGGGTGTTGTTCCACGCTTCTGTCTGTCCGAGCGCCCTCGCATCAAGGACTATGTGAGGTTCTCGAATTCCATTTTCCACAGTGTACGTCGCAGGTAGGCGCTTATTGCAACCAGGCACCTTCCCATGACATCCACGGTTATGTACCGAATTCTCGATTCTGGTGCTATAAGACACCACTTCTTTGCTGTATTGCATAATCCTCGACACTCCTTTATTACTTATTTATGTTGTCTCGTTTCTCTGGTGGGTGTCGTTGTCAGTTCAGGCCCTATCACTAGCATGACTGTGCCTTTACTCTATTTATTTCAATTCCGAACATCTCGCACTGGTGCAAAGGCTCTTTGGACCTTCGCTTCATCAGTCCTGCTAGTCAGAGTTTTATCTACTTATTGCTACGTACGAATCACGTTGATTGTGTAGCCGTACTGTAACTACTATATGTATCAAACTTTGCATGAGCGGATGAATCCCTCCACTGTTCATGCCAGTCTTAATCCAGACAGAGCGGAGCAGTACCCCTGTAGAGGAAGTGGCTCTGAAGCATGCGAGAATGATGTCTAGTAATTTGAAAGATAATATGCTGATATTACGAAGAATGGATAACCATGAGGGGTAGACTGTCTATTGTTGGTCTTCCGGCCACTGCGCTTTCCGTTTATACCTAGCTTGATCCCTTAGCCACTGTGTAACAGATGTTAGAATTGAGGAAGACTGATTAGGAATGAAACAGTTCGACCTGTCTATATTGATGGAGGGAGCCGATTTTCTCTCCTGTAGAGACGTACTTTAATATATAATAAACGGGATCGAGGTCTCCCTTACCATAAAAATCTGGGACGGGATTCGTAGCACTCTGTGCTCTAGGGTCGACACGGTTCCTGACAATATGCCGATGGAACTCGCGATCTCGTTCCTCAATGAGGGCCATGGTGCGCCGGTGCGTTACACGCCAAAGAGTCGAACCAAGTATAGGGCCAACAAGGTATCCTGCACCTAGATAAGAGAAGGCTGGTGAGCGAGGGAACCTACAGAAAGAACATAGGGACCTACCCATACAACTCAGGGTCGCGCCGCCGAAAAAGAAAAGTGGGTCGATGCCCTGCAAAATGATGAGCGCTGCAATACCTATATGAATGAGAATTCTCGTACTACGATGGGTTTCGTTGCGTCCAGCTCCATCGAGCCAAAGTACGCGGCGCCGCCAGCTAATCCTGCTAGAACGCATGGTATGGTCAATGCCTGGAAGAGAATAAGAATCTTGGTCACATTATCCCAAGCATAGATCCGAAATGTTAAGCTTACCATTTCCCATTTCCGCTTTCCCCGCCGAATCGCGAGATACTCTGGCCAGGGTAGCGTGTTCTTAGCCCCCTGCGATACATCCGTCGACCGGAAACGGATTGACGATTGCACAATTCTTCGAGAGCTGATTGCGAGGACGTTTCTCCGCGATGCACATTGCAACGCTGGTGGTGAGAGCCGAAGGGAGGAAGAGGCCATGGTAGTTGTCCTACGCTTTTTTAGTGGACCGTGACGAATAAGAAATAGACACACGTGCCTCAGCTCACTCAACCACTACTCAACCACCTTTTCGTTCGCGGTCCGGATGGTCCGCTGCAACCGTTGTGGATACAGCCACCGCCGCCGAGGCTGACTCGAACTAATCTCTGATACCATACTCGTTATTGTGGGTTGTACTTCATCTATCAATCCAGCGCTAACAACTGTGTGCTGTGCGAGAACCAAAAACCATGGCCTCGCGGAGCCAGTGCTCTATCTGTTGCTCGTCATGTGCATCCGAACCCATGGTAATTGGAAGTGCTGATTATGCTGCTGGGCCTTTCGCCGTACAGAATCTTCTTCAGGCAGGCACACTGTCGCTTCCAATTTCCCAATCAGAACTCGGAGATCTATGTGATCACTCTCATACCCCCGAGGATTGGCACACATTCCCTGGCAAGGCCTTGCTTCCATACCTGACAGACCAGGAGAACGAAACATTATGCCGCCACTTGGACTTCTTGGTAGAGCACGAGTTTCTCATCGTCCAATGCAAGACCGGAGACTCTGGAACAGCGCTCATACTTCGCGTATACATTGTTCCATATGACCTTCCAGGTGTCCAAGGAAAGCTCAGAATCCGGGATGAAGCCTCAGATCTGAAACCGGCCAGAATATGTTTACGGAATGTACTTCCTCGAATCACACAGGAAAAAAGCCTCTGGGATGCCCATGATCTTGATCCTTCACCAAGTTCACCATATTACTTTTTGGACTCCAAGACGGTCAGTCTCATATCCTTTATGTTCTGTCCGGAAACTTAACAACTCAAACCAGGACAATCGTACCTTGGCAGAGATCTACAATGACCTTTCCTCCCCATCATTAACTCTGGATCCTCATCTATCAGAGTCTCCTGGCTTGCATGACATGATATGTGGAATTACGCTCGGTCATCAAATCGCAGGGTTACGAAGCCGTCTTCATCCATACCAGAGGGAATCAGTGTCAGCCATGCTTCTCAGGGAGATGTTTGAGTCTGACGTACCCGATCCTCTATATATTTCGGTCACTGGCATCAACAAGACAGTTTTCTATCTGCAACCCGCGACCATGGAAATCTTGCGAGAATGTCCCATGGTTGCTGCTCACCACGGAGGTGTACTCTGCGAGGAGCTCGGTAACTATCTTGACTTCCACCGTTGCGTATGCCTATTGAATTGACTCATCAACAGGTACTGGGAAGACGATCATGGTGCTGGCTCTGGTGTTAGCAACCATAGACCAGCTTTCCAAACCAGAGGAATCTATCCATGATGCTCGACCAGTTATGACACCACTAGCCTTTCGGCATTTTCCTCATCCCCAGTTCGAGGCAGCGCGCAAACGCCTATCCCCTCGCCGAGAGCGAGCACCCGCGCAAGATGAAAATTCGGTCCCGCGTCTAATGGAAATTATGCTCCATTATGTACGAACATCCCCAGACGGCATCCACCTTCGCCAAAACGTGGAATGGTTGCAGAATCGAGGGCTACTGTCTCTCGTAGAACTCAATGCCCCATTCTACTTAGAAAGTCAGCAACCCATAGCAGTGGCACGTCCACTTAGGAAGAATGCTGATCGTGGTTTCCGTACAATGTACCTTACTTCGGCCACTTTGATAGTGGTTCCTCCCAACTTGTTGGCCCAGTGGAAATCGGAGATCTTGAAACATTGTCTTGGACCAGAAGAATCAGACGATGCTCTCAGTTTTCTCGTTGTAAATCCAAAAGAAGAATTACCTACGGCTAGGCTCCTTGCGTCAAACTATGATGTCAGTACTCGATGTATGATTTAATCACTACTAACCATTACGTTATTAGATCGTGCTGCTAAATCATGAGAGTAAGTTGTCTACGACTACCATGTTATTACGTTTAAAATTTGTAATCCACGATAGCGTTTGCAAGAGAGGAATCCAAAATCGATCGCACTAAGGCATTCACATGGAACATCTGCAAGTGTCCTGGTCACAAAGGTACTCGCGTTCCAGACTGTAAATGCGATCCGCCCAAGCTTTCTCCTCTATTCCAAATACGCTGGAAGCGGCTGGTGGTCGACGAAGGTCATATCCACGGAACCGACAAAACCAACATCAGCAAAGTTGCGAGTCTGCTGAGCGTAGAGAGGAGATGGCTTGTCACTGGCACACCTACTACCAATCTACTTGGTATCAACCTTCGCAGCTCGGAAGTGGGCGCTGAGCTCCAGTACCCGGGCGACGAATCTGAGGATGACTTCCTGCCAGCATGGGACGATCTGGATCCTGGTTCTGAATCCCCTGGTCAAAATAGTGTTCACATTACCAACTCGGAAGTGCTTCCCCCTCGGGTCTGGACAAGATACGACAGGGAGGATCTTCGAAGGCTCGGAACGATGATGATAACATTTCTACAAATTCCAAGGTTCGCTGCAGAAAGTCGGTTGTTCAGCAACCACGTAGTGCACTCGCTATTCGGTTCCAGCGGTCCTCAACCGGGCGCTATTCAAGTTTTGACACAGGTCATGAATCATATCATGATTCGGCATCAGTAAGGTCTCTCCTTGCTTCATCGAATGCTCGTATAATCTTCGTTCAGGATTCAGGACATCGAGGCTGATGTATCGTTACCGCCGTTGGTGCAAGAGACCATACTGCTGGATTTAGATCCGCTTGCGGTGAAGTCATACAACGCACTTCAAGCGGCAATCACGGTAAATGCCATCGACTCGGAGCGCAAGGATCTGGTAAGGGACTTCATCTGGGTCAGTTAAGCCTTTACTCATTGAGTGGGTTTTCAGGATTATCTATTTCATGCGAATGTGAGTTATAAAGTTCGCGTATCGGCATTCGACTCTGATGACTAACTTCGTTTAGAATGCTGTATATCTGAAACAAATAGTGGATAACATGTCGCAGTACGTCTGCCGTACCCCCCACCTTGCTTTTCTCGTCGACTAACGTATCAAAGGTTGATGTTCTGGCATGTCGATGAGAAGCAATACAACGTTGGCGAGCTTTTCAAGACCACCGATAGGATGGTGGAGAAGGCACAGGAAAGAGCGGTTTCTCCGCAAGATTTGGTTGCGCTCAGGGAAGCTAAGAAACATATGTGAGCTATCGAGCCTATTTTTTCCCGGTCACACACCTCATGTATTATTTAGAGTCTTGGCCGCAAATGACAAGTTATGGCACGATGTTCAGACAAGTCCTACCCCCGAAGTACCCTTTGTTGTCTCAGGAATCCCACATCGGGTATCGGAAGTGTGCTCTGAGCTTCCTTGCACACCTCAAGCGTCTCTCGTGGATTCGTCTATAACACCGTCCATTATGTTCCCTCTACGGCTCGTAAAGCTTCGTGACCTTGTTCTCAACCGACCATTTATAAGCGAAGACAAGCTCGTTGAACTTGCTTATGCCCAGGTGAAGGAAGACCAGGCCCGAACTGCGCTCATCCTGCAATCCCTTCGCAAGAAAGAGAAAGGAAAAGGGGTTAATAAGAGACGCGTCGCGGAGGAGAATGTTCGAGAGACTCGCAAGGTTGAAGAAGCTGCGCGTCAACCGCAGGACAAAGTACTCGAAATGCAGAATGAATTACGTCTTGTGACCGAAAAGCAGGCTCCCAAATCACCTACTGCTACCCAGAGGAGTAAAGGCGGAACTGTGGTCAACAGACCTTCAGGACCTACTTGGCAGATGCCGACGTCAAGGAACCCATTAGCTCATGCTTGCGTGGTTACTTCAAGGTCATCCAAGCTCAACTATTTGCTAAAGGAGGCACGGATTTCTTTTGAATGTTTGTTCTCCATCGCTTATCCGGCCTAGGTTTTGGACTATTCCCGGACGGAGAAATTCTTAATATTTTCCAGCATGCCTTTGACTCTAGCTCATGTCGCGGATGCTCTTGCTCTCATGGGTATCATGTTCCTTCAGTACACGACTGCCTCTCCAGTACACATCCGCCAACAATATGTGACGACGTTTGAGACGTCTGACAAATATAGAGTATTCCTCATGGAATTGAAACATGGCTCTCGCGGTTTGTGAGCACACTCGCACCCATTACTCGTGTCGCGTCTTCGATCTGAAACTTGTGTAGAAACTTGATTTCTGCTTCTCGTGTCATATTTTGCGAACCAGTTTGGAAGGCGGATGTTGAAGCCCAGGCTGTCAAGGTGATTATCATCACGTCTGATAATGATAATCTGTCCTGAAGTCTTGTTGACGATTTACTCCGACTCAAACAGCGGGCTCATCGAATAGGCCAGACGAAATCAATCACCGGCAAGTCACGACCTTCATTATTGACCTTCCCCTCCTCTAATTCTCACATCCGCTGTCCCACTCAGTCAAAACGCTCGCCATTCGAAATTCGGCAGAGGAACTGATGATATCCCGCCGCGCACAGCTCAAGAGTCAGGAACAAAAGGCTTCTTCCCTGACAGACGACTTCACCATGAGAAATTTCATCTCGGTAGGGACCAACAACAATGTGAATTTCACATTTCTCCTCACACTTTCTCCCTCCATAGAATCCGAGTTTCATCCAAGAAAAGGCGTATGAACCTCTGATACTCAATATCCCACTTCTCGGAGGTTCCATCGAAGGGACATCGCGCAATCCTGATGAGTCGGGGCCGGATACGATTGTGGCCGTAGAGGACGAGCAATCATCCCTAGAAGCGCGAGGAACAACAACAGAGGAAAGACCCCCACTAAAGAAGATACGAACCATTAGATTTGCAGAGTGAGGCGGCATGCACCTTGTTGTATCATGTTACGGACATTCGTTCTAGATGTCACGGGTACTGCCTTCTGTCCATTGCGCATGTCCTCGTACAGCCAAGTTCCTATCTTTTGGGAGATATCTTACGGAAATATTTTTGCTCTACTCATGCACGTTAAGGGAAACAGGAAGGATTACAGGCGATGAGTGGTGCGGCACGCAACCGACGTGATGGTGTCTGTGTTTCATTAATCATGACAAAGTTAAGTTACAATGGGAAAGAAAATGAAGGGGGCAAAATTTACAAAAATGGGGAACAACCAAAATGTGCATATATGAGCATGAAAACCGGCGGCAAGTCGTAAAACGAAGAGAGAGTCCTCCAGCAGAGCAGAAGAGAAAAGAAAAGAAAAGAGAAAATAGGTGAATATTAGTCATGAAGTCAGTCTCGGTTTCGTCTCTAAACCCTCGCCTCACGTCAACGTCACGGCTCTCCAGAGGGCTGTTTCCGACGAAGGGGATGACGAATGGAACGTAACAAAGCGGTACCGCGGCTCTTGCGCGCTGTCGTAAGTGGTAATGCACCGGAGAGATTGCTCTGCATGCGGCGCATAGCGACGCCATTTTCCTCTTGCGCGAAACTATATCCACGCGATTGCGAACGCTCGCCAGTGCGCATGTCGATATGGCTGCCCTGCATTGAAGGACGCCCAAACGGAGTGGGGGAATCGCTGCGAGGGGTCGTAGAGTCCAGAATGCGATCTTCCAACAGATCTCCGCTGTGTAGGTAGGCTTCGTGAATGAGGTCCATGTTCGGTTTGATTTTGTAGTTCCAATTAAGGATATCCAGGTCATTAGGGTTGAAGCCGAAAGACCACGCCATGTAGAGGTACCTCGGAAGGAGTGCGAGTGGGACTGTAATGAGAAGACCGAACCAGAAGATAGCAGATCGAAACAAGAAGTGGTCGTTGCCGAAGCCATGGGTGGAAATCCATCCAGGGGAGATGATTGAATAGATTGCCTAAAACCACAGGTTAGGACGAGTATACGAAAGTCGGGTATGGAAAAACAGGGAACGTACGGCGTAGGCCCAGATAAGTATAATGCCGATAAACACGGCGAAAAACACCCAACCGGTCCAAAATCTTGTATTGAGACCGTTGAAAAGATTCGCTACAATAACCGCGGAAATGACCATCGTCGTCGAAAACTCGTAACCGGCGACGTCATATCCATCGTTCCGGGTAGACGGAGAGAAATAAGCATAAAGGAGAATGAAGTAGACAATGGCGGACTGCGAGACAAACGTCACTCGTTGATGAATTTAAACCGCAATTTTCGACCCACCTGTACAACACCCTCCATCATGAAGACACTGAACAATTTGACTCCAAACCACTTTCCTTCTCGTCCGTAGCGATATAATTGCGGGAGAGCCATCAATACATGATCGTCTGCATGGCGGTAAGTCCAAGTATCGATCATCAGCCATGCAATATACGCACCAACAATCCGGTCAAACAGGCCAATAGCAATTACAGGACAAAGTGTCCAGAAGGAATTCCAGAATATCAGGTAAGTGTAGTCAAATACACTTGAAAACAAAGCATTAGGAAAAGACGATCCAAAAGCAAGGCATCACTTACTAAGCTGACGACCATCCGCAGTAGAACATGAACCACCATAATACACCGATACATATGATATTTTTGTAGAAAAAGTTATTGATCCTGCCAGAGAGCCCATCAGTATCATAGCTAATTATTTCGCGTATACTCACATATTGCCGTTGCGAGCATATGACCAATGTCCATGGACGAGCAACAAGCGTTTCAAGAACCGGAACTGTGCAATCGAGTAATCCGACGAGTTGACCGCCTGTAGACCTTCCTCTCCAGAAATGCCGATGCCAACGTCCGCTGCCTGGATCATACTAACATCGTTCGCACCATCACCGATTGCGAGCGTCACTGTATCAAGACCGTCTTTGACAAGCTGGACCACCAATGCCTTCTGCTTCGGGGACACGCGGCAGCACACCACACCTTCGCACAACATCCCCAGACGAAGAAGCAAGTGCCTGTGGAGCTCGTCCTTAAGAGCCTAGTAAAGTGGAACCCCCATAAGCCGATCAAGGTCTGGAAAAGGGTGGCGGAAAGGAAATGAACTCACATCAGTTAGAGCTAGTCCATCAATAACCAACACGAATCCACCCGGCCGCTGGCCATTCATTGAGCCAACCAGAGATGTACCGCCAGTGCTGACGCGACGAAGTGGATATAACTGTACGCCGCGAGGGGTACTTTCTTCATCACGAACGCCGAGAGCCTCCGCGTCCACCTCCGGATCATCAGTGATGTTACTGGTTGGGAAATACTCTTCGACGGCGCGCAACATCTGAGCGTAAATAGAGGCGCCTTCGCCACCTCCACGAATAATAATGATGTTTGCTTCACGACCGATGAGATTTGTGCTCTTTCCGATGGCTAATCATGAGGTATCAATACCAATCTGTGAGGCAATAACGGCTATGAGAGAACACACCAATGGCAGTCTCGAGCTTGTCACCCGTCAGAACCCAGATTTTGATGCCTGCTTTTTTAAGATCGGCGATTGCCTCTGGTACACCGTCCTGCAGCTTGTCCTCAATTGCAGTAGCGCCCAAGAGTAACATCTGTCGCTCGGCCTCCTCCGACACGCGCTCGATCTCAGTATCCCGGTTATCGACGGACGCAAGAGCGCCGCGATACTGCTCGACCCATAAGTCGTACTCCTTCTCCGGTATGACGCGGTGCGCAAGCGTGAGAGTGCGTAGACCCTCACGTGCAAACATATCAAGTTGGTCCCCCGTTACAGTCTTGAGTTGGTCTCCACCTTCCGCAAGACGCTCGAAGATAACGTTATCTGCACCCTTGCACAGCAATAATATTGGGTTGTTCCCTGGTTCGTCATTTTCTCCAAGCTGGCGGACAATGACGCTCATGCGTTTTCGTGCACTGGTGAACTCTAGGATGTTGAGCAAGCGGAAGCGTAAAGTTTCGGAAGCAAAGGGGGTGCGCAAGAGCAGGACGTCACGGTCACGGCCCCGGAACTCGAAGCCAACGTCGGCTGCGGCTTGAACAAGAGCGGCTTCGTCCGGGCTTTGGGCCTTGTACTCGAGCATACCCGTCTTTGGATCGACGCCGGCAAGGACAGTGTGACAGAGAGCGAGGGTCGTCCAGAAGTTTCCGTGACGATTACGATCTGGAGACCGAAGATCTGCGGCAGCTGCTTCTATCTCGCGGGAAAGTGGGGTAGATCGGAAATGCCGGAGTACGCCGCCAGCTAATTGTACACGCTCCACATCGGCAGGGTTTGCCGGTTGTATACGGACCTCGGAACCAGAAGCGGTAGATGTGGATGCTGGAGACTTGGCCACATCGCGATTGGCCCCTTCCTCCGGTTCCTCGTCGACGTATGTTTCACCTCCAACAGAAGCACGCCGGAACAACATCGCGTTCTATCCCATATCGGTTGAGATCAGCGGCCCGGAGCAAGCCAGTCAAAACCCACCTGTGTCAGCGTTCCAGTCTTGTCCGAGAATACATATTCGATTTGCCCAAGGTCGTCAGAAAGTGTGAATGTTCGCGCCAATGCAGGCGAATCAGTTTTCTTGTAGTACATATCCGTATCAAAGTAGATGAATGCCGCTTGACCAGCCCGAACAGCCTCGATCGATATGTAGAGCGAGATGGGCACAATGTTCTGGAACCTGACGGACACCAAGTCAGCATAAGACCACATTTTCACCAGCAATATAACCGGCAGGTTACGTACGTGATCAACGCAAATAAGAATGTGATCAATCCATTTATTGATGGATTGTCACCGCTCCTGTTATCACCAAATAGCCATGGCGCTTGTCTCGGATAGTAATGGTGCTCAAGGATGGTGTCGACAACACCGCAGACGACGGCCAGAATTATCAGAAGAACCAAGTTTGCCAAGACCATGGGGTTCATCTGGCGCTCAACTTTGCCACGCTTACTGGGAGTGCCGCCCGAGTTGAGAACAAGCTTGGTGTCTAGACCAGTGTACATGACGATGCCGATGACCCATGTAGTATTCCGCAGTACGGTACCACGCAGCAATGTCGTTTGCAAATCGGCCGGATAACGCTCGCTGTTGATCTCGACCGCGGCAACGAGCTTGTGCATCAGAACCTCAGGGCGGTCGCATTCGACCCTAAAAACGCTCTTTGGGTCGGCGCAAGTGGCGGCATTCCGCAGGTGCGTGAGCGCCGGAACGGCGTTGCGCGACTTGAGATTCGTCTCGCCATCCAAATTTTTGGTCTCGACAAAGGCGACGTTCTCATCCTCGCTCGTAGCGCAAATGAGTATGTCAGCAGGGATGTTCTCGTGGTCGAAAATCTTGACAAAGTCGCCGACCCGCAGGTCCTCCCAGGTGGTTTTCTGCCAGTGTGGTCGGGATGGCTTGTTACTGTGATCGACGGAAGGGTCATCGTCATATTCGGCGTCCGGAGTGTCAATGATGGCTGGGGAGCCTGCCTTCTCATTTTCAAGGACTTCGGGTGGAGCAGGGTTCGTGAGCGCTTGTGCCGGCTGATTGACTACCTTTGTAAGCCTCTCCCTGCCGATACGCTTTGTTAGAGCGCGGACGAAGGTCTTGCTCTTCGGCGACATTGGATTGCGATTGGCATATCCTTCCCCCTCGAGGACATGTACTTCAGAAAAGTTGACGACCCTGTCAGATTGATGGCGCTTGATGTCCTCATATCCGTCCTTGATCGCAGTCATGCCCAAAACGACGATCAAGGGAAAGATGACCAAGCCGGGAGAGATGGTAGCGAATTTGGGGATGAATTGGAGGATGGCAATGAAGGTGAAAAATCTACACGGAGATTGCGAGTAGTGAGCGAGGGGCATGCGAGGAGTCGGAGGGTCTTACACATTAGCAACCCGACGGTATTGCTCTAGTAAATTACGAGGAAGGAACGTGATGAGGGTGTACTTTGAAGTGATAACTTGATTCGAGGGATACTGGTGCTCTTTGAGAATCCTCTGTTTCTTGTCATAATATGAGTCGGGGAGGGGCTCATTGATGTGTATGATGCGGGACGGTCCGGGCGGCCGTCTGCGGACAAAGAGATCCTCTATGGAAAATGAGGATATGAGCCTGTCGTACCAGGCAGTGAAGCCCGTTCGCTTGGGCATGGTGGAGGGGGGAAAGAGGGGGGATGGTCGATTGTTGACGGTGTGTGTAATGTAATTGAGGGGGAACGCTCGCTGAGCCCCTCCCTGCCGGAAAGGCCGAATAGGCCACCCGTTCGTTCCGACAAAACACGGATTACACATCCGGCGCCTAGTCACCATCAACGTTGCCTCACTCCGCTGACTCATCTAAATCAACCTAAATATCAACCCCGCCCGCCATGCACATATGATCGCGCATCATGTTAATGACAAAGAGTCAGGGTCCTCTTATCAGCGGGGTAACTAACAAGATCAACAACTAATAATAAACTAACACCAAGCTCACGCGGGGGTATCACTTTTCGCCTGTAGACCCACACTACGTACTGTCGAAACGAGACGGAACGAATAGACGCCGACTCATCAAAAACTCGCCGAGAGCCGGTGCCGGGATTGTTCGGTGTGCGTTCCCTCCATTTACGCTTGTTGTGGTCGGGCGTTCTCTTTGAGCGCGAGCAGTTGCTTAGAGCGGAAAGCCTCGTAGTGAATTTGGGCAGTGGTCTCGATCAGATCTTGCAAGTGAGTTCTGAAGAGCGTCATCCATCCTCGTATCCGCATTCGCATAAATTTATTTAAGCCTCTTACCTGGTCAAGAAGTTGCGGAGTGACACGAACTCGCAATGCGTCTCATCCTCAACGTTTACCACTCCCCAGCGGGTTTTTCGTCCGCGTACAGCCTTGCCACCAATGATCACGTTCCTCTCAGATCCAACCACGGCGAATGGGATCATGTTCTGCCCGCTAGTTAGGACATTTATTATTGATGCAACCGAAGCATACCCGGATAGTTTCGTTGAGTTGCACCTCTTCTTCATCATACTCATCGGTATCAAATGGATAGAGACGTATGCTATGATGGAAGAGTTCTGCCCGAATCTAAAGTCCAGCCGATCAAGTCCATCAGCGCCCAATGCCTCCAGCACCGCCACGGAATGCGGTACAAACCTTTTGTTTGAACGACTCGCGCTCCTCCAGGGTGAGACTGTCTGCCTTGGCAATAACCGGAACGACATTGACAACTTCGCTGAGTTTTTTCATGACAGTCACGTCTATAGGACGGAGTGAATGTCCAGTTGGGTTGATAAAATACAAGCAGCAGTGGATGCGCGTGTCTTGGATGTAACGATCACGCATCGCAGTGAGCTCCTTGCGAAGGTATGCACTGTGCTGGTCCTTGATATATTTCACAATTGGGTCCCAGCTGCAACATTAACAACACGTTTTGTCAATACCCACTTTCTCGAAACTAAAATAGGAAAGTGTCACTTGCCAGTTCTCATTGTTAACCTGATCACCATAACCGGGAGTATCCACGATGTTAAGGCGCAGTCGCACCCCATTTTCTGTGATAACTACATCGAGGCATACACGTGAGTGGCGTCGCCCACATGGCAACATACCTCGAGAGGGGGTGAAGAAAATACTGCACCATGAGAGACCGTCTGAATCTCTGTAGTCTGACGCACGGGCTCATCAGCCTCACGCCTGCCCTTTGAGTCGATGAGGTGTGACGCGAAAATGGTGTTGATGAGGGTTGACTTCCCCAAACCAGTTTGACCTAGCAGCCAGAAACCAACGATTTAGATATTAACCTTACGCGCAAGGGAGCCGGCTTGAAAGGTACTAGAAAGTCGGAGAGGGGGACAGGACGTACCAACGACTATAACATTGAATTGAAAACCGCGCTTGAGAAGTTTGTGCTCGATTTGTTGGGTAATCGAGTCGAAACCAACGTAAGAGGTCGCACGAATCTCTTGAACTTCTGCGGTGGCCATTGGTAGCGTGACTGTCAGCAGCTAGAAAGAAAAGAAAGGAACGAGGGGGCTGGAGCACTGAGTAGGAGAAAGAACAGTGACTGGTGTTTCGCTTCGACAAAATTTGTCCCTGTTTTGGCGCCGCAACTCGTACCACCGAAACGGGGACGGGTCTCACAAAAAAGTTGATAATAGGCAGGGAGACAACAATGGTATTCTATGACCCCCCACATTCCCTTTCCCTTGTACATTACTGTTCTAAATTACCTGCTTTGCGTTCTCACCTCAGTCAGCTCTTTGGATCATCCGGAATACATGCCTGGCCTTGACTTCATTCTTGGTATGGCCATCAACGTCTTGAGGCGGCCTTCCTCAAGAAAAAAATACCATGACAATTACAGCATCGTCCCCAACCTGTATATATACGTACGCTCAGTGCTTTGCTTCAACACAATTTACTGAAGAGGGAGGGTAAATGGAAGTGGGGCACAAGAAGTGCAGCCCCAACAATGAGCACCCCAAAACTGAGTGAGATGACTAGCGGTGACAGTATAGGCGGCCGCGCCGCCTCCCGCCCCTGCTTATTCCCGCTCGTCCGCCGCGAAGGTAACGGTGAGGACGGTGGGGCAAGGATGAGCTGTACGTACCCAATCGACTTGAACCCAAGAACACTACCCAATCTGAATTAGTACGAGTTGTTGACAGAAAAGAAATGAACATACTAATATCCTTCGAGGTTCCGGCGAGTTTCATCTTCCATACCCGTTGGCACACCATCGAGCGTGAAAGTAACTTTCGTCGAATCGGTCGATTGTTCAAGCACAGTTGTTAGTGTTGCCGCATGTCCTGTACATAATCAGGAGCGGATGTCAGACGACGTTATACCTGCAGGCCACAGTTTTACCCTCTGGCCAGGTCGGGCTTTGCAGTGCCCAGGTCTGTTTAATTTCCTTGCCGGGTGCAAGTGAGACGTATTTGCCACGCACGCCGCCTCCAAATAGCTCATACTCTGTATCTGGCGCAGCTGCGCTCTACGACATATCATGAGCATCAGCACTTAACTTCTCTAATGCTACAACGTACCTTGGCTGGCGCACGCGACCACGTCGGAATCCGCTTCTCGTCCGTGAGTAGAGAAAACAGGTCACCTGCCGACGCATGGAACGTGGCTTCGACGTTGACTACAGACGTGTTAATCTCCTGCGAGGATGCAGCGACCTTTTTCGCGCGCCCTGGGGCACTGCCGCTGGCAGGTGCAGACGAAGGCGGAGGTGCCGGAGAGCTAGTCCGACTAGGTTCGTTCGAGCCCACAATAATGTCTCTCCCATGCGTATCAATCAAATCGACTGGGAACACAGCAAACTTGGCCTCGAGTGCCGTCGGGAGCCTTTCCTTTGCAAGCACAAGGAGAGCCGTGGTCTCTGGCGAAGACTCGGACGTGAGAGACCATTGATACTTTTTCGCAGGTTTCAATGAAGTCACGGTTCACGACAGTTGTAAAACGAGGCACATACGACATAATCCGAAAGGCCATCGAGCGTGATCTCGTGCGAGACCTCGGGAATAGTGAGCTTCCCAGTGGCTTCGGTGCCGTCGGGAGTTGTACCCTTCCACTGCAGGACGACCTTACAGTCATAAATCGTGATCAACCTGCAAGTAATACGAGTCAGCTGCATTATCAGTGTAGTTGGGCCTTAACGAAGGTGAAAAATGCGTCCTCGCGACTGGACCGCATAGTTTGCTTGACGCATGACAGCGCCGAAGGAGAGTCGGGAAGAAAAGCTACCGAGAAGAATCGCACATACTTTGACTTTCTCCGCCCGAGTTCGACGTCACCGTCGACTGAAATGACCCGCTCGACTGAAACGACGGCGCCATCTGACCCCTCGACTTGTATGGTAACGAGCTCACGCTCGAACCACTCCTTGGCCCATGGCGTCACAGATTTGTTTTTCCAGTGCCAGTTAGCGGTGCTATATGCCATTGGCGTCACGGACATGTTGAAAGTCGAGGAAAGACAGAGCAGGTGATGCTGATGTGGGTGCGACGGATGGGACTGCAAATATGTGTGCAGTAGTTTTGAAGGCGATGGAAGTGCGATGGAAGTGCTTATGCCACGTCCACGTGAGAGAATATTCCAGTCTCTTCTCACTCGTTCAATGGGCTGCAACTGTGCTGCATAGTACAAACTCCGAACACTATCGGCAAGAGGTAAAGGTACATTGGTATTACAAACCGGTGCGAATTCATGTCTCACGGAGCTATCCTACAACTATCATCGCGCTCGAATTCAGCTCGAGGCGGTGATTTCTTTACTGCGAGTCCCCGTCCTCAACATCTTCACCTTTGTCGTGGCGCTTTCTGATCATAATATACGCTTCGCCAGCTTTTCCAGTGCTGATGGCTTCCACGTTTCCTGGGATCATTCCCTCTGTCTCTGGATGAGTCTCCCGTCTCTGTGAACGTATCAGTTCGAGATCGTGTGAGAGTAGACCATGGCCCGCAACGGGACCCCAGTAGGATGTGCTGGCGAGCGTGCCGATGATACATGTACCAACGAGGACAGAGAGGTAAAAGCGGTACTGAGAATACCACTTGGGTGCTACGATCACGAACCATCAGTTCGGGCAGTCAACATTCAGACGAAATCTACGTACTCCATCCTGCGCTGGTGGCTCTAAGGTCTGCATACCAGAGGCCAGTAAATCCGACCCACTGTGCAATCAGGGCCATGGTAGGGTCAAGAGCGAGTGTCGGCCAAGCGTAGATCACGGGTGCAGCACCAAGTGCGAGACGCGAATACCCCTTTGTACCTCCCAAGCCCGCGAATTCCATTCCCCAGTGCAGCGCCCCTGTTGAAGCCTATAAGAAGTTCGGACACTCAGGGGAACTGAGGTAGGCACCTACCGAGGAAGGACAGCATCACGGCGCCGTACGTGACTTGTATGTTCAGTGCACGATCCAGAATGGTAAGAGCGACACCAGGATCAATGTTGGTGAGCACACCTGTGCGTCGTGAGATGCAGTATTTACCAAAGGCTAGGATTGGTAATACCAGAAGTAGCCAATCCAGCCTGGTGGGCGAGATAAATAGTTGTGCCGGACGAAAGCAAATACGGTATTCCACCAAGTAATCCAAAGACTACATTTGCTTTGGGAACTGAATGTGCGACGGCACTCGTAATACCCAGCTTTGTCTATCTCAGCTTTGATGCTTCACTGATTTCAGGACCCACTCACGAAGGTTTCGTGGTCCGTCTTGACGGTATCGGAAGTATAATTCCCGCCAGCAATCACTTTGGCCCAATCTGTAGTGGAGTTACCAACCTCTTCACGAACGTTTAGAGCGGCTTGGGAGATGGTCTGGGAGGCTGGTCTGCCAGATACGTGAGAGGCTACGGCACGATGCTGCTCAAAAGCATTAGCAATCCTGAGAATATGCGAAGGGTGGGAGCGAATGGGTGCGGCAGGCGCAAGGTGGGTGTGAGGAAAAGAGCGGCGGAGAACTGTGGTTCTAAGTACTGGACGAAAGTTGCGGAGGGCGTGCATGATGATAATGATGAAGTGCTAACAACCAGCCATCGCTCTCAGGGACATGCTTAGGCAGCCATCCTCATTCCATGACGTCATGTCACCCGACTGTTTCCGGTTTGGAGTGCGTCCAGCGCTTTTAAAAACTGTAACGTGCGCCTCGGGCGTAGCACTAAATGGGACTATCTACACTAGTACTGGTACTGATTTGAACTAATTTCTACTTTAACTTGATGCGATTGAGCGCCGCGCGCTTCCAGCGCTTTACCTGTAAGTTCATGTTTATGTAACACTTTTCAAGTTCTACTGCTCAACTTACTGGTACATCGTATCATTAAAACACTTGCAAAACAAATAACCAAAGAAGAAATTCAAGGCCCCTCCAAGTGAAATCTGTCGAGCAGATTGGAGAAGAATTCAGTTCATTCTGTGGCCCCTCAATGCCTTGAGTATTCGACATAACTGCGACAATTCTGACATCGATTCGACCATTCAAGTCGCAAATTCTGCCTCAAAATTTGGCCTCACCAAAATTTCATCGAGAAACTCCGAATTTGGAAAATTTGAACTTCCTATTGAGTTCGAATCATCTGAAAGGCTCTTTCTGTCCGTTCTTTCCAAACCCTTTTTTTCTTTTAGCTTCCATCCACTCTTGCGGTCCACTGGTAGCCTGAGCATAGTATCCCCGGGTGGAATTTGGCTTAAGTACCGCGGGCCGGATCAGGCAGACTGTGGGTAGTCTGTGGGTAACCACCTGTAAGTGGTTATGTCCCAATACAAGCATGGCCTAAACAAATTTTTTCATTATTCAACTGCCAACAATCCAAACGAACAGGCCTTTGCAAAGGGTGGCAAATGCTATTAGCCCCCGTCGGAATTCTCGACATAAAGCTTCTACTGGGTGGTACTATGAATCTCTCTGCTGGCGCCGAGTGCTCCAGCTGGGCATCACACCGTAACCAAGGACGATTGTCATAAAAGCTGTTTCATACCCAAGGAGAATAGAATATTTGCTTGGTGAATATCTGGCAATGCCACCATGATACAGCATCCTCGGGACGATGTAGCGTGACTTCAATTTGATGAGTTGCTTGGACTAGCACGGGTCCTAAAATTAAAATTGTTCAGACGAGGTGCTTCTCAGCCTTCTCCTCTGAATAAAATTAAGCTGGAGCTCATAAGACGCACGGCTGAGGGACGACCTGACATGACTGATGCGGCTTCGCGATGAAGATTGTTGTTTATGTGCGCGGATTAACTTGTAGAACCAGACGGTGTCTTCTGGGACAAGACGACCCACGCAGGCCGCAAGCACGCATTCCGGCTTAAATGATTTTTGGTTTTCACCAGTACGGCCCATCGTGTTTATTTCCTAAATGCTGTAGATGGATTGACGTCTTCAAGCGAGAACATACCCTCATGATAATAGGAAATCCGGGACTGGTGGTTCCCATGCTCCCCGAATAGCGGTGTGTTCATTATTAACTTTTTCGAGTTTGTTCGGTAATAAAAACTCCTCCAGTCTTGATATCGATTGCAATGAACGTTATTGCCAGTGGTCAGTTATGGTGATTAGGCCGAGCACATGGGTGTTACTTCTACCAGATCTATCCTGCGTATCTTGATCCATTCATAGTTCCATGTGCGGGAAAGGACACTGTAAATCAAGTTGGCATGCTCCGCGCCACCTTTTGATCCTCTCGAGAATACGAAGTTTCTGACGAAAACAGGCACATGAGCAATACGGGCGTTTATCATTGTTATGGCATGGAATGGTAGGGGGGAAAAGATAAATTTTGGCCTCGATGTGAGGCTTCTTCTTTGAAACCCACTGACATTAATAAGATGCGCCATTGGCACGAAACTTACGTGGCGTGTACCTTGACTAAGTGGAGTCCTTGACTAAGTGGAGTCACCCTGGGACAGACTTGTTCCGTCCGTGATGTGCAGGAATGAATGTTCGTTCCTTGGGACATGATATGAAGGGAATACGGCGCATAGTGGCTTATCGCCGATGATGCAGAAGTACGTGTCAGGCCCGACATGTCAGGCCTTCAATGTTTACTTCCACATATTGTGAGTATTCTTTGATGGTCATGAGGACGCTATGATGGTGGCTCTGCACTAGTGTGCACAGCGGTGGTCGCATTGGTTGCCGGTGCGGGTGCGGATCATGTAAGTTTAGAAACGGCTTTGACATCTTGTCATACACACATGCCGGCTTACTGTAAGATAAGCTACGTTCCTGTCGGACCTGCAGTGTGCCATGTCGAGTCACGGTCCTTGTAGTACCCGAAACAACTTTGGACGAAGTTCCGAAATGTCAAAAGAGATTACTATATGATCCACCGAAGAGAGAAAATGACGGTAGATATTATACAACAGCAGCACCGCCTCGAGGTTCCATTGGCTTAACAGTAATCTAGATCTCCCACGTCAAGCCTCCTTGATCTGCGGAAGGAGCTCAACTATCCCAGTCGCCTTCACCGTCCCTCCGTTGTCGCCAAAATATCTTTTGGTAATGAAACTCCAGTGTAACGAACCGACAATCCATTCCTGCATGCCATTCACGTATAGTTTGACGTCTTTATCGATATCGTCTCCCCACGAGGGGACTCGCGCCTGATTCTCGACAAAAGTATCGATAGTTTGCTTGCACATCTCGCCGATGCGATCTACGGCTTGCTGGAGGTTAAGCCCATCATAAGTCATAAAGACGCAGATCATGTTATGATTATCGCCGCGAGATTGCTCGACGTTGTATGAGAATATATCCTACACGGGCGCTCTTTGTCAGCCAATAGCAGATGGGGATCGGCGAAGGCAGTGAGACGGGCACTCACATTAGACCATGTCACGAGGTCGTTGGCGCCATTATTGAGCGCCACGATCACAGGATGCTCCACGACAGCATCTGGCAGCTCCAGATCAAGCGAGTATTCAATGAGGTCGAAGACCGGCTTGCATCCGGATGTCTCTCGCCTCATCTGGATGTACGTATCCAAGTCGGGGACGATTCCATCCGCACGGCATAGCGCTTGCTGGTGCACGGCTTCGAAAAACATTTGCATGTGTGACTTGAACCGCTGTTGGACCGCTGGGGCACAGTCGCGAATACAACGCGACCAATAACTGGAGCAATGTCAAAAGCGCAATAAGTGAGCCTTTGGTGGGGAATGAATCATTAAGATGGTACTTACTCTCGCGCAAACTTTGCTGCGTTGGTCTCCTGGACCTGGATACCGCCTTGTTGACCGCGGATGGGGCGGTAGTCGTCCGGCCATTCGAAGGCGTTCATGACGCAGTTCCCAAGGCCCAGAGCGTCACGGGCCAGATAACCGTCGGAGATATTGTCCAAGTGGAAGAGATAAAACATAAAGTCGCTCACGACGCGGAGGCGGTCCGATGTGCAATTGTTATAGCAGTATGCAGTGAGTCGGCCGGCTTGCAAGCCGCGCATAGCGGTTACTTGCTTCTGGGTAAATTGCGGGGCATTGGAAATTATCCATTCGAGAGAGTCTGCTTCGACAGCGTCGCCGTCGTCGTGGTAAGTGGGAGAGAATGGACAGGAGTTGACAAGGTCTGGAAGGACAATAAAGGATGGTTCGTGGACGGTTGGGGTGGGTGAGAGAGTACGGACGAAGCTGGAGGGCGAGTGGGGAGGTGAAGACGACGGGGACAGCGTCGGTGAACTGTTGAGAGAAGACATGCTGGCGTAGGTGGTAGCAATGGAAAAACTTGCAGACGGGTCAAATGGGCGCGGAATATCGCAGACCAGGGTAGTCGTAGAGCTGCGAAGTCTGTTGAGCCTCTGGGACATCCGTACGCCTTTTATCCCATCCCTCTGATAGGATCTCCAGTCTGTAAAGGTATTGCGTGCGAACATCTCCGAGAAACGTTCGGGTACTCGTGGAAGCAATGTCCGTGTTGATGGCCTGTTCTGAGAAAGTCACAAGGGGATAGTTAATGCATTTCACCAAGCGTTAAGCCCGGTTGAAACTGATGTGGTTCCAGCTGGGTGGCTGACGGTTAAGTGGCACAACAGTCTTGACTAGAACCTACAAATGACCCCGGATTTCCTGCCGTTACCATTCTTGCATTCCAATTGATAACGCCACATCTGCCGGCGTTCGAGGCGTGAAATACAATGTGGATTGGAAGGGCATGGTGGGTCCTGAATGAAAGAATGGGCGTCGTGTGACGACAGACTTATGATACAGCGCGGGGAAATACACGTTGGAAGCTCATCCAGGAATGGTCGTTCGCAGAGCCACGCATATGGCTCCAAGACTCTGGGCAGCAAATAAACCGCAGCTCGAGGCGTGAAAGTCGCGGGACCGCGTGTTCTACACCCAAAGCCGATTAGATCGCAGTCGTAACGTAACTTGACAAAGAGGAGTTCGTGGATAGTTGCAATTTCTTGGTGCGCTAGCCACAGGGGTGGCGGACGTTGGGCCTTGATGTGAGTGAAACATAGCTTGGAGTATGAACCTTCAATCTACGTCCACAGGGGCGGGCAGAGAACAAAAAGATAAGATCAGGATACGTATGTTGAAAAGCCGGGCCGGCATTCCGGTGCTGGGAAGCCTCGGAGCTCCGAGGGAACCATCCGGTCATATGGCGATTAACGGACAAATACCTCGAATATTCCCTAGTCAAGCCGACAGTATTCCACTGTATGGCATGTCTTTTCATCCGAAGCCAAAGGAGGAGAATGTACCACTAAAATGTTGTCAACGAACGAAGGTTAGACTGACCGTCAGTGCTTCATTTGCTTCTGGAGATAAACCGTGGAAGAGGTGGCGTTCCGCTGAAACCGGGGATATCTTCGACATTGATAAACGCGACAGATGGCCTGAATCAACAAGCCGTCAGCTCCTGTCTCGGCATTCAAGTGTAGACGTAGACGGCTGCGCAGACGAGATAAGTCGAATGTCACTTTCGCTTTGCCAGGACGGAGAATGCCGACGGTAGAATCTAACGGGGATACACACATGTGGCAAGTTCCCGAGAATCGATTGGCATGTGACACCGAGATGTCAGGGCCCTGCAAAGATGAGCGCTGTAAGTTACTACGGGCTTTCAGAAAACTGATACCTCAAAACGATGTGAGAACAAAAACGTGGGCAGTCAAGAAAGACGAGACGGCGTCACCAGGCATTAAATAGATTGCTTGCAAGCGTTTGGGATGCTAAGAGTATATCGGGAAGTAAGGTAGAATGTTTACGGCTGAGTGCAGTAGGGTATACTATCATTCAGGGAAGCTGCAGAGTAAGTGAACTGAGCATGCCGAGGCGCCGCTGCCTGTCACGGAGTTACAACGTTACAAAGGAAGTGTCCATACCATACCCAAAATCCCAGATACAGATCCGCTACGGCCGTAAAAATCCCGTCAATATCGGGAAAATTGAAGTGGTGTTCATCTACTTACCTGGTCCTCTCCGCAAGACACCACCTATAGCGTCCATTAGACACAGAATACGGGGAAAAAATTGGTGGCACGCACTTTTGTACAATCAAAGCCCACAGAAAATATGCGGCCAGTGTGTCCCCCTACGAGGTCGGTAACAAGCTGTCCAGTTTTGCGATCCCACACCTTGACGGCAAAGTCATAGCTACCACTGACTACAAAATCTGCACCAAAGGCGACATTGCGGACAAGATCACCGTGTGCACACTGCTGGCGCGATCTATGCGGTCTCTCGCTCGATGCTGCTCTATTTGGTGCAGGATCAACAACGCCGACATTAACTCCACAATTCTGACAGACCGCAAGCGGGGTATTTTCTTCGCTGGAATCTTCGTCCAGAAGAGGCGCCACAGGCAGTGGCACTGCCGCTTGTGCGTCAAATTCCGACGACGTGGACCAGCCAAGCGTCGACTCGAGGTTGAAGAGCCTGATATGTTTGTCTGAGGAGCCCGAAAGCACGATGGGGAAATCCAGATCGATGGATGCAATGCTGCAGAGAACAAGACGTAAGACTGGCAGACTCTATATCGGGAATCCGATGAGATAGGGCTAGGTGACATACCCTCTGCTGTGATGATTCTCGAAAGTGCGTAAAAGTGCTCCTGTATTGGCATCCCAAAGCCTCAAAGAGCGATCACCTGATGCAGACACAATATGAGTCGGCGACAAGGAAAGTGCGTTAACCGCGGCACGATGACCAGTCATAATGTGCTGAGGGTCAAGGTTCGGGAAGTGGTAAGTTCGGACGGTACGGTCTTTTAATAGGGCTTCAGTCGCGGCAGTAGCACTTCCATAAATGATTTACCTTTTGAACATGATACCAAGCGCGCGTCATCGAAACGAACACATAAGACACTGTCTTCATGATCATCAATAACCTTCACCACCTTGTTTTCCACGAGATCCCATACAACGACGTTACTATCACTCCCTGCGCTGGCAAGGTAGTCACCGTGGACGCAAATGCTCAGAACGCTACCTTCATGGACACCTTCAATGGTACGGAGAACGGCACCAGTGGCAAGGTCCCATTCCTTGATCGTGCGATCCTTAGATCCCGTAAACAGGACCTGGTTGCCAGTCTCGGGATGTGTATAGAGTTGGAGGCAATATATCGTATTGGTGTGGGAAGCAGGGGATCCCCGTGATTGCAGGGTGGATAAACGATAGGACCCTGAGAGGAAGCGGTGACGCAAACGAGTGCGGGTGAGATGGAGAAGCTTGAAATTTGGACGCTGATGCTGAATAGACTGCGCTATGGGAGTAGCAGAAGAGGGTTTGCGTTGGACCAGTTTAGGACCACCAGTCTGAGAGTGTCCTGTACTCTGGGACGGTCCTATGAATGACTGGAACCGAGCCACAGAAGCTCGGGGACTTGGAATTCCTAAGGATGATTCCTCCCACGATTCGTCGCCGATGAAAGATCCGAAACCAGAGTCGTCCATGATAGGGGGGAACGAAACAGGCATCGTTTCTATTTCCTCGTCTCCCATTCCTTCGTCATCGGTGTCATGCTGCGTAGGGGGAGACTCGAGATACGGCCGTGAGGAAGGATTCTTCCAATGCCACCCTTTCGTGATGCACAACCGTTTCCAGAGGGTGTAGTCATCGGCAAGCGTGCGCCAGCGTTGACTGACCAAGGCGCAACGTAAGAGGGTCTTTGATGGGAGATAAGAAAAGATGTGCAGGGCCACCTCGGTTGGGAGGAGCTGTGGCAAAGGTCGGTTAGAGGGCAAGATGTTGAGATTTATAACTCACGCCGACGACATCAAGTTGGAGGAGAGGGACGATTTTCTTCTGTATGTTAAGTAGAGAAGACCTCGGAAGGGAAGCCAACCAAGCACAGACGATATCTTCCAACGCGGTGACGGTCAGCCAGGCTGGGCCGTGAATCGAAGCTAGTGAAAGCACGTACCTTCACGTTCCTGAATCGTTTTTGACTCTATCAAGTCCATAAAATGGTCTATTGTTGAACCAGCCCTGTTCTCAATTAATTCCGGCTCTGCCAAATGTCTTCCTCCTAAAAGGAAACAATGTTCCCACGGGTCCATGGCTACAAAGACTACAAAGTCCCGACTACCAAAACAGGGAACGACTACAGGCTTGACAACACCGGAAACCACAAGTTCCATCCGTCACGCGGCCTCACGACCATGTGGTAGCGGAAGTGAGAGAGCTCGCACGTCGCATGGTGTGTAACTGTGGCCGCCCTGCGAACCGTCCACCACCGCCCTCGAGGCACTCCAGTGGTACCATGCCTTGTTTCCCACTACTATTAACACAGAATGCCCATCCATCATCGAACCCCGTTCGGATGTACAACGTTTCCCCAGGTGTGATGGTCAGCTCATCGGGGAGCTGAGGAATAAATGTCATTCGAACGAGCGTCGGCACGTCTGGCATCGGGGTAGAGGGTACCGTAGATGCGCTTGCTGACTCCATACTTGGGGCTCTGGTATCGGGGGGGCTGTTGTGAGACCGAGTTGGAGAGGGTGCCGCAGGAGACACTGGGCTGTACGGAAGAGGAGGCTTGCGTGCGATATTTCGAACCGGCTGTAGGACTTTCTCTTGTCCGTTTCCTCCCTCCTTCGATAATTGACTGGTCGTTTCAACCGGGTCAACTGCTTGAACGTGAACAACGCCCTTCTCCAAGGAAGCGTCAAAGTTCGTGCGTGGTGATAGGTTGGCAGTCCAAGTTACGCGGCGTGCAACGCGCTTTTGAATGCGGTACCTCCTGAAAACAAAAAACGCCACTGCGCACAATGCAAGTAAAAGAACTACGACAATGGCTGCAATTATCCCTCCCGAGGGACGGGAGGTATTGTTCGCTGTGCCAGCCAGATCGGACTCCGCTGGCACGGATGAGGTCACTCCTCCCTTTGCAGGGACGGTAGTGTTCTCAGAAATCGGGCTTTGAGGAACCATACTAAACGTCGTCGCCGTCGGGGATGACGACGATGAGGAGGATGACAGTATGATGTCCGATGTAGTTGGAGGAATGGAGCTAGGTACAGCACCCGAGGAGGACAACACTTCTGGACTCAAGGGCGTTGCCGTCGAAGTTGAGACCCCCACCAGGCTGGTTGAAGTGGGGACGCTCGGGGCTGCTACATTGGCGGCAACGACAGTTGGAGGCACTGGGGAGCCAGTGGTCAAGAGAGTGGGACCAGCCTGGCCAGAGTCGAGCTCGTGATAATACAAGTGAGAATCGCCGCTTCCCGCGCCAGGCGAGACGACTTTGTGAGGCCCCCGGCCCACATGAACGTCCAAGGCGGGATGACGTTTCGCTTGATGAGCCCGCACAGCAGGCTGAAGGAAAGGCATGGAGAAAGGAGTGAGAGGGCCAAAAGGCCAGAGGTCGAAGAGGGAAAGAACTGCAGCTGGTCCACTCAGCCAGTTTTCACGGTCTCGTGAATAGGCGTGGGTGTTTGTAGGTGCGTGAGGACCTGCATAATGAACAGCCGGAGATATTTCTGTTAATAGCCACGTTACAACGGTCGTGGGGAGGCAACGCTCTCGATGGCAACCTCAACACAATGGCGGCCCGTCGTGGCACTCACTCAATAAACAATACCTCAATTTCCGTTTACGTTCACCACATGGGGCATTGCTCCCGTTCCAATATCAAATATACAGTGCTGTAGTCTGTTGAACTCACACGACGTCAAAGAGGCATGAGATTTGTAGCTTGGGCCGTGGAATACTGTAAAGTCTGAGCCTGAGCGCGAAAATTCGGTTCAAAAATGTAAAGCTGTGAAGCTTGAGAAATTTTCTGGTCTAGAACACGCCAAGACTTCATGTGCAGCTCGGAAATCGTGTTTATGGCGTGGCATCTTACATTGCATTCTTGATACTGGGTAAACGGATGATGATATCGAAAATTGATGGTTCGGCGGATCAGCTGGCATGGCCGTAAATTGGAAAATACCTGAAAAGGACGTACTCTATACAGTACCTCAAGGCCATATATTGTACAGTACTAAAGAAAATGATGGTGATGCACCAAAGCCGCCAAGTCTTTCGCATTGATAATTGTCAGATTGTGGCCATGCGCGCTGATAGCTGATGCGCTGACGCTGTAGAGTTTTCAAGTTGATAAGTCTGCCGATAGCGGCGGACAGGACGGAGATTGTCAATGCGATACCATACAGACGCACTAGGACTGGCGGCACCAGGAAATACTATAATACCCACTGGGAGAGACCATGGCAACATTCACCATCACATGTGCATCAGGAATGTCAGGGGTAATTTCCCCTTCCTAAGAAGAACGGGTAGTAACTTACTATACAGTAGCACACATGCTCGGCCTTGACGGCCATAAGGAAGTGTGAATTGACCGCAGGCAATTAGTAATCAACAGTAACCTCAATGGAGATGGAGACCACAAGTTACACGACATGCAAACATCTTACACTATCCTTCAAGTAAAGGTTTTGAAGTGTAAGTAATGCACAAGCACTCACTGCCATTTCAAGTTGTGGATGGTAACTATAACACGACGTACTAATTGCCTAAGACGACTGTCTTCTGGGATGGTGATACCTCTGGGGACTGCGGCTAAGTGTGACTCATGGGGAACAGGCATCAGGCATACAGCTTGGATAGCCTACAGCGTGAAATGGGAACATGTCTTGTTCAGTCTGCTTCGTACACACCAGTACGCGGGCGCTTTGCTGTGGGCCTGTTCTCCGACTCGGTACCGGACACAGTATCTTCCACAGAGCGCTTCCTGACCAGGGAGGAGCCATGGTCGCCCCCTTGAATATATTGTGAAGCATTCAGTTCATCCGTCTCCTCGTCTTCCCAACCCGATATCACGGACTCAGTCGTCTCCAAGTCAGAATCGACAGGTTTCGGTTTCTTCCGTGTGACCCGTGTCTTCTTTGACTGCTTCTTGCCCTTCGCTTGCTGACGCTTGGTAGACTTGCCCTCCTCATCTACATGGCACACTTCGACGCTGACTTCTGCACGTTGCATTACGTCAATCCAAAGCTGATAGAAATCCTTGAGTACCACGCCGAGCTTCATCCTAAAGAAAAATTGTACTTTCTGATTCTCTTGCAGTCTGTCTCCAGGACCCTTGACCTCTACAAACTTGCAATGTTTTTCTGCATAGTTCCAGATAAAGAGATCAGGGACCCCCGACCCACGCTGGGCGTAGTCTTCACAGAGAACCCGACACAAACAGGCTAGAGCCTCTCCTTTAAAACACTGCATAAACGTCATCCACTTGAAGAAGGCTTCAGAGTCCGGACGTACCTCTGCTATTTCCAGGACGTCTTCTTTGGGGAACAGGTCCCAGCGCACACCCAAACACCATGTTCCACGCTCGCGATGCTCATCGTCCACCCTTTGTATAATTTCACATGCATTATTCCCGGAAATCTCGTCAAGGCGTTTTTCGATAAGATCTTCCCGTGCATGATAGAACGTGTCCTCGAATATGTCGAGTGGGGCCGTCTGATAAGGTGTCTCAAACGCTCCCGGAATGGGAGCAAAGATGATGTCCCAAAATAGCAAGCCGAAGAGGGTCGTGACGATCCGGCCTTCACAATGATAGCCCTTGTAACCAAGGCGTTCATAGTGTTGTAACGCATATGTTTCGACGCTGACAACCTCCTCGCCCCGTCCTTTCCAGATCGATTTTCCCTTTTGGACGGCCTTAATTTGCATTAAAAACTCGCATGTCAGGATCGGAGAGATTCATACCCCGAGAACGCCAGTGTCAGGGGTAGCAACCTCGCTAGCCTTGAGCGCTGATTTAACAACGGGAAACAACAGCACTCTTTGTTTTCCCTTTGTTTGTGTGTCAGATGATAGCTTTTGTGTCATATGTTCCTGGTCTAAAGGTGCGGGGAGGTTCCGTATTCGGAGGCCTGTGATGTGTATGTCTTCAGCGACGGCGAGCAGGTCGTCCTGATATCGATCCTCTGCACTGATACCCATTTTTTTCTCCAATGCTGTGAGTCTTCGATATAGACTAGATCTGTAGACTACGTAGTGGTGATTAGGACTTGAATATTAAAATGTAGTCGAACACACTTACCAAGATGCGTATCCCGATCATTCAGAGAGTCGAGCAGGCCACGCATCGTATACCTCAGGTTTTCAGGGCTTTTATTACAGTACCTTGTTAATACTAGAGCACGCCTGTCGTACCATTTACCGCGTCTCCCGCGCCTCCAACGGCGTTGGCTTAGTAGGTCCTCAAGCACTTCGAGTTCGCGATCGTACTCCTTTAATATGCCAAGAGCTTCTGCACCTTTCTGTACAATGCGCGTGAGGACATAACCTGTCGAGGTGACCACAGACTGAGATAAGGTGGAAGTGAATGTGGGGGCCAGTGAGAACATACCTCGATCAAATCTCTCGAGTCCTCGAGGTCTCGGATTAGAGTTACAGTCTCCAAGCGCCTTCCATTCAGCGTACGCTACCTCGAATATGGCTAGGACTTCCCGCGCACAGCGTACGCGCTGACTCTCTTGAACGTCATCGTCATCGTTCACCACCAAAGAGATTTCCCTCGCGGTGCAAACTTCGCTCTTTATTGGGGGTTCAGAGGTAGGGCGGCTCCACACGGAACGCGAGCGCGAGCGGGCCCTGTTTGGAGCGAGCGGGCCATTCAGGGCGTCTATTTGTGCTTCGAGCTCCAGGGCTCGCTCATATGCAAGAAGGGCCGTGCGCGTAGGCCAGATATCGGAACTTCGTGCGCAAACGTATGGCTGAAAGATACGCCTGCGTGCGCGAGAGAGGATGGAAGGAATTAGAATGTCCGGAGTATACTGCGTGCTAAAATACTTCCACTTAAACCCAAGCGTAGATAGGAGGTAAATGATGCATACCAGCGAAAATAGATTAGATTAAGCCTCCGCAGAAGGGTAAAAACGGAGTCATTGACACGGACACATGTTCCTATGAAATACTCGATTCAAATAAGGATATAGTGAGTAGGCTAAGACGTACCAAGGACCTTTATCACCATTTGGCGCAGTTGATCGCACTGTGATTTCCTAACACGAGACAATGGTCTATGTGCTACAGGACGTCGTGTTGCTTTGGATCCTCGGTGAACAGAATGAAATGACAGAATCGATTGTGAGGACGCCTGTTTGATCAGCATGCCCTCGATTGCTGCCCGCTGCACAAGTAAGATAAAGAACTTTAGAAGCAGAATGAAGAGCTCACATTTAGGCGGATAGTCCTAATCTTCATATTTTTCGCCAGCTGTCTGAGTTCTTCTAAGCTCAAGCACTGCAGAAGCTCAGAGAGTTCGGCATGGGTATGGTCCTGGGCAAAAAAAGAGAGGTCCCCGCAGGGTTGCTCATAAAGAGAAAGGTCCTCAATCTTTATAGAGGACGGGCCCACTTCATCCATTACTTGTTTCGAAAGTGGAGTTGGAGGTTTCATCGTATCTATTTCATCGAGAGTGAGGTCGATGGTCTCGCGCTCCTCTTGTTTGACTGCGTGTTCCTTAGTAAAGCACAGTCTTGGATAGACGCAGAGCGTTTCAAGTGCCGTCGTAATCTCCTCACCCAGTTCATGCTGGTACTTGAGTGAGTTCAGACGATGCCATTTTCCGGATTTGCGGAGACAGAGACGGACGAGGAGATACTTGGCTGCGTCTACGTGCACAAGGAGGTGGGGATAAACAAGTGACTAAATGGCACGCCGTGCTTGGCTTCAATACGCACAAGGAAGTAGATTCAGTCGGTCAATAAAGTCAATTTCGGAGGGGTGGAGAAGGTGAGATTCATATTTGAGTACAGAAGTCAACATCTCTGGATTAATCCGTCAATGCAGCCACTGGTCTCGGCACGACATAAAACGGGTTATGTACCATCTAGAAGTTCAACGTACATAGATCGACGCTTTTCATCGCCTTCCAGACAACCGCTCTCGTCAACAAGGTCGGAGGGGCTTGCGCAATGGTGAGATTCTGAATTATTCTCCAGGCCAAACACGAAAGCTTGAACAGCTTGGGAACTCGGTGATGCTAAGGACATGGTTTTCTTGGAACTGGCCCTAACGCAGCTGTATACATGGATGTAGGCTCGAAACGCGTGTACTGTATTAAGCGCTCTGAGTCAGTTGATCTTGTCGCGTCAGCCAAACAACGACCAAATATATTAGTCAGCCGTACCACACCCTCTTGTGCAGTTTTCACGTTAGGTCAAGGCCAAGCAAAATGTTGGCGAGTGCTCTTGCTGCGTGAGTACTTCATATCCTTCATATCCTCTCTTCCTAACGTACGAGAAATAGTGCGCTTCCTGCCCCATTTCATGCTCCTGCCGTTGCAGAAGAGGAAGAAACCTCCCGACGGCCCGCGTCTACCTCTACTCCTCCACCTGTTGTTTCTCGTCAAGCCGTGCCCCCTTACGGACGAAGGAGTGGATGGAAACCAATATCGCAGGAAGACTACTGTGCGCTTCTTTTGGATCCCTTTTGAACGTTTCTTACCTCCACTTCAAGGTGACGGCGGTGCTTTTCCGGAATGTCATATTGCCCAATATCCGCTCGATATGGGTCGGAAGAAGGTATGTCTCCATGAATATATACCTGAATTACCATTTCATAGCTTTATAGGCCTCGTCAGGAAATACACTAGCACTTCAAGTGGACAGCGAGGGCAATGTTCGCTATGATGCTATCGCACAGCAAGGGCAGCGACATGGAAAGCTGGTTCAGTCTCAGTTCAAGGATCTCGTCCCGTTGGCACACCGAAAGGACGTGAATGATGAGGAACGCTCTATGGAACGACCATCAGAGGATGAAGTACAAGCTACCGCTGAGAGGACCCGAGCAGCCCTTGAAAAGATCACCAATGGAAAGATCAAAGCCGCACAGCCCAAAAACGTGCCCGATAGTCAGGGAAGGACGTCATTTATTCGATATACTCCCGGTCAACAATCCAGTGGAGCCCTTCAACAGCGTATCATCAAAATGACTGAGGTCATAGAGGACCCACTCGAGCCTCCACGGTTCAAGCATAAGAAGATTCCTCGTGGGCCTCCAAGCCCCCCGCCACCAGTGCTCCGCAGTCCACCACGGAAAGCAACAGCACAGGAACAGAAGGAATGGATGATCCCTCCATCAATATCTAATTGGAAAAACAACAAGGGTTTCACGATTCCTTTGGACAAACGATTGGCATCCGATGGCCGTGGTTTACAAGACGTGTGTGAATGGCGGCGTTTCCCATTCGAAGTCCCGCTAATTTCTCGCGTCTAGGTACATATCAACGATAACTTTGCCAAATTCTCAGAATCACTGTATATCGCCGATCGACACTCACGAGAAGAGGTCCACCAGCGTGCTTTGATGCAGCAGAAGCTCGCCCAAAAGGAGAAGGCTGCCAAAGAAGAGAACCTGCGCCTGTTGGCCCAACGTGCTCGGGAGGAGCGTGCCGGTATAGCGCCTTCTCGGCCTACGGCTGAGACCCGGGCTGCGATAAAGTCCTCCCTTGATGCGTATGGGAGTGACTCGGGAAGCGCCTCGGGTGGTGACGAGTCAGAAGAGGAGGAGGCTGCTAAAGTGCGCGACGAGATGCGCACGGAGAAGCGGCGTGAACGCGAGCGCGAGATGCGCATGAGCAATATGGGTACAGAACAACGCGCCAAGATGCTTGCACGCCAACAAAACCGCGATATATCAGAAAAAATTGCGCTGGGTCTTGCAAAGCCGACGTTATCAAAGGAGTCGATGCTCGATTCGCGTTTATTCAACCAAGAATCACTCTCAGGCTCATTTGGGGACGAAGAATCATATGGTTTGTATGACAAGCCCCTCTTTCATGGCTCATCGGCTGCAGCGGCCATATATAAGGCCCGCGGCAACATCGCCGAAGAGGATGAGGAACGATTTGGAGGCGGCACTGAGGAGGGCATTGGTCGCGCATTGGATAACGATCGGTTCGGATTAGGACAGGCACAGATAGGATTTGAGGGTGCTCGAGAGCAGGAGGTACGGGAAGGCCCTGTGCAGTTTGAGAAGGATACTACGGACGTGTTCGGTGTTGATAAATTCCTGGACGAGGCGAAGAGCGGGCGGAAACGGGGATTAGACACTGAAGCGTGAGTTTTCACTTTTACTTTCCTGTACCCGCGTATGTTGACAGAAACTTCCACTTGACAGGGGGTCGTCGAGAAAACGGCACCAAATGGATAAGGCAGAAGAACGAGAATGATATATCTACTCGACTGTCTCAGATTTGTTGGCGTTATCGTACAGTTACTTACTTGTACCCCTATCACGTGATCTGCGTGTAATTCAACTTTGGCCATGGCACTAGGAACGACGGCGTTTTTGGGGAGCTAACGGCTTATATTCACCAACAAGACGTCGTTAAGATGCTGGCAATACTGACAGCAGGGCATATTACTATCACTGAGCATTCCGCTCTCCGAAGAGCTCCTGCCACTCTTATTCCATCTTGTCAGGTGCCGCTCTCCGCGTACGTATCAAGCGTATGGTCACCAGACAACGGTTCCCTCTATGTCGCCACGACAGACTCGGTCATTCGTTACGATGCGTCTGGCACGCTCGTCAAGTCCCTATGGCCGTTGCCCGACGGCGACGACATTCCTTCAGATGACATCGGTGGTCTCGCCGTAAAAGACAAGGGCACTCTCATCCTATCCATGGGGAATGCGGTGCACCTGGTCGAACACTCGTCCTCGGCTTCCTCGCCGACGAAAATCGTCCAAACACTGCCCGTACACCCCGATTCGGATCCCATCCATGCTCTGTCGCTCTCCCACGACAGCACGCTGCTCACAGTCGCCTCTCGAAATGCCGTCGTCGTGCACAATCTCGCACTAGGTGCTCAGACTCCGCTGCGTGGGCTCCCAGGACGCGTAGCAGTGTGCACGTTTCACGTTCACTCGCGAGTGCGCCTGCTCTTGGGAATAAGCCACAAATTGGTCATATATGACATAACGCGCCCGGCGGGACCGTCGCGCATTACCTCGATTGGCGACGGCATTGCAGGAGATGTCGTCGCAGTTGCTTGTAGCCCATACAGCAAGACTCTTATTGCTATCGCGTGCAGCGGAGGATACGTTGCCTTGGTGGACCTTGATAAGGAATTAAGGTGTTTACATCTGGGCTTAGTATCTTTGCTGCTCTAACACATTTATCACATTTTTAGTCTTATCCGTTCTTTTCGCTACAAAGTCAGCGTGACGTCGCTCCTCTTCTCCGTTGATGGCGCATCATTGTACATTGGGACGGAAGATGGCGAGTTACTTGTGCAAACCCTCCGCTCGACTGAGCCCCCCAAAGTAATTGCTGTTGGCGAGCAAGGCTGCAGAGTTGAAGGTCTCGCAGTAACGGTATTTAATTCGTTTACTAGCGATGTGCATAGATCTCATTCTTACGCAGAAAAAGAGCAAGCTCTCGATAGATTCAAACTCGAAAACTACGGGGTCTATTAATGGCAAACCTCTAAACCAACATGATATTAGTAGCCCCCTTCGATTATCTGCAAACAGGGGCCCACATCCCCCGTCGATGAAGAAATCAACGTCTGATAGCCCTGCCGATCCAAGCAAACTCTCACCAAAGAGTAATTCTCCTCCAGTTCGAAAGCGCGTCAGCTCAGCTACTGCTCTCGGAAGCCGGGGGATCGTATCCTCTGTGCGAAGTATGTTTGCGAGTGACTCGCCAGATGCGCCTCGTGGTGCGTTGAGATGTTCCGCAAGTATGCTTTTACTGAATTGCGTTGAGCAGCCACAGGTGCAGCTAGACTCACAGTGAGAACCAAAAACCATACAGGAGAAAGGCGTACTACGCCTACACCATCCCCCACAACCCCTGTCAAAAAACCGCCTTCTCGCGTTTCTCTTCGGTCAAAACCGTCATCTTCTACAACACTGTCAGTTCCTGAAAGTTCAGGGCGTAAGCGGACTTTATCAGGATCGACGCGCTGCACGGATATATCGGAGACAAAGACGAGCAGTGTCACAACGTCCCGAATTAGCCCTCGCGCGCGGACAACATCCGTGCCGAAGAGCACGACGAAAAGTCCTGCAACCGCGGTTCCCCAGCAACGGACAAAGGTATCCATTTCGCCCGTCCAATCATCTCGCGTACGGACCTCGTCGCATGCGGCTTCCGTGTCTTCGCGGCAGACCACTTCCGCGACTACACGAGCAACCTCAACATCTGGTGGCTCAGCACGGGATAAGGCGCGGCAGCCTACAACACCCAGTCTGCGGCGCACTGGTACAACACGTGCACGTTCGCTAGCGCCCCCGGTACCAAGGGCACCCCCACAGACACTGAGTACCAGTACGCGTATGCTGTCTCCAGAACCGATGACTCCCCCATTGCGGAACACGACGCCGCCTTTCCCCATCAGACAAGACAAGACACAGAAGAAGGGATTGTCAATGCTCGGGCTTGACACTCCCGAAGTTGAGCGCTGGATAGCAGGAAAGGGCGAGGGCAAGGTTAAGAGCAAGAATCCCGACGAGAATGGTGCCGTCGAGTTTCCCACCGACAGCGGTGACGAGTTGACGACAAGCAAACTCGAACGAAGCCGGATCGAGGAACTGACAGGGCGAGAAGACGGCAAAGACCTGCGGCGCTTGCGGACGCTTTCGATGCAGGCCACACCACGCAAATCGGCGTGGGCTATGTCCCCACTCCGAAACAGCATCGCGGAGGGTTCTCCGGGCGTGAATGGTGTAACAGGGCTACTTCATGCACTCATCTCAGACGCGATGCTCGACTTTCGCCAGGAAACGCGTGCGGAGATGGTGGGGCTGCACCTTGACCTGGTGCGAATGGGCGGCGTGTGGCGCAAGGAGATGCGTTCGGCAATGCAGGAGTACGTGGGCGATCTGAAGGAACTGCGGGAAGAGAATCGGAAGCTGAGAGAGGAGAATGAGCGGTTGCGAAGAGGATATTGAATGGCCCGGTGCCTGTTTCGGAAGCGAATTATCTGGTCTAGTATAGGTACAACTCATCTTGTCATATCTAGTTTGTTCTGTATTCCCGTTTTTCCGTTGGTTAATATGTTGATATTGCTTCCGCTACTTACAAGTGTGCTAGGATAGTCTCGAACGGAGTTCTAAATTAGGCTGTGCTCGAGTATAATAAGCTTATTAAACCAATCATCGACTCCCAGCAACACCTCGTCCTTCGTAAATTATGACGCTTGACATCTCGCGCGTAGATTCTCGCATATGCTCTGAAGACTGCGACTGACTTGTTTGTAGATCTGTCCTCCAGGGTGGTTACAACCACCCGCTCTCTCGACAATGGCAATCTCGCCGCGGACTTGACAAGTCCATGCTCATGTACCCCATCTTTGTCACCGATGATCCCACCTCTTGCGTCGACATTCCATCATTACCAGGACAATGCCGATGGGGTGTCGATCGCCTAGAGGGCTTCATCGGTCCCCTGGTGCAAAAAGGCCTCCGGAGCGTGATTCTCTTTGGCGTGCCCTTGAAATGCGAAAAAGATGCGCGCGGCACGCCCGCAGATGACCCACAAGGACCCGTGATACTGGCCATTAAAAAGCTGCGTGCGCTCTTCCCCGCGTTGTTCATTGCAACGGACGTTTGTCTATGCGAGTATACCTCGCACGGGCATTGTGGGATTCTGCACGAAGACGGCACGATCAATGCGACCCCCTCGGCGGAGCGCATAGCCCAAGTGGCGCTTGCGTATGCCAAAGCGGGTGCGCACTGTGTCGCCCCAAGCGACATGATGGACGGGCGCATCAAGGCCATCAAGCGCAAACTGATCGACAATGGCTTGGGAAACCGGTGCCTGCTCATGAGCTATTCTGCCAAATTTGCGAGTGGGCTATATGGGCCTTTCAGGTGCGCCCTCACGGGACATCTTGTAACAGCCTGATGCGATCATTCATTTTTTTGGTTCTAATCAGAGATGCCGCGGGAAGTGCACCCTCATTCGGTGACCGTAAATGCTATCAGCTCCCACCCGGTGCCAAAGGCCTTGCGCGCCGTGCTATTGTAAGTCACTTTGACCTGTTGTCGGCTATCTTGAGCCGTGCAGCTTACTCATCTCGACAGCAACGTGATGTTACTGAGGGCGCAGACATAATCATGGTGAAGCCCTCACTACCTTACCTCGACATCCTTGCGGACGCAGCACAGCTCGCTCCGGACTACCCGCTCGCGGCGTATCACGTCAGTGGCGAATATGCAATGATTGTAGCGGGTGCCCGTGCTGGTGTATACGACTTGCGCGTGATGGCATTTGAGACCACAGAGAGTATCGTGCGCGCGGGAGCCACGCTTATCCTCTCATACTTTACTCCACAGTTTTTGGATTGGTTGGAAGTATAAGACCAGCTACCCTTAGTGGGAGGGATCCTTGGATGTAGAGTTTATCCCAAAGAGATAGCCTCTTGTTCTGGAACAAGAGGATAGAACGGAATACAGTCCCACAGGAAACTTGTTCTCATACGATGGGATTTTCAAACATTAAAAACCCCCATCTAATATCACGAGAAGTACTTCCACAAGGATAAGTAACGACATCTTAATCGGAGACCTCGAATCAGCGTGCAAAGGAAGCACTTCAATGGTCACGATATTAATGGATGTAAATTACAGTGTACTGTCAAGTACTGCCAGGTCCTACGCTCAATACCATTCCCCGAATTTTAAACAATGGCCTTCGAACTACCTCCAGACTTCATGGACCAGGTCCGGCAGATCCGGGGCACCAGTATCATCACCGAAGATTATGATTGCCTCCTAAAAGATAAACATGAAGTCTAGTCAACAATCATGAACATGTTCGGGGCTCAACTGCAGAACATGGCTTACAAGGAGGGCTTCGAAAATTTTGCCAAGCACCATACTTACATCAACCAAAGCTGATGGACTGCCAGACTACATAAAAGGAAGCTGCAGCCGACTGAATACACAGCTGAGCGTCCCCACGAGGGACAAGGAGAGCAACCACAATTAAACAAAACGCCTCTAAGTCCGGCACCTCCGAGTCAAGAATTGGGCCAACCGCTTACAAAACCAGGCAAAGCCATGGACAAAACCTCATCCCATTTCATTCAATGTCCCTTTCCCCAATCTTGTCGTCTATATGCTAATCCATTATTGTCCTCCCCTCCCAATCAGGTGTCCCCCCTTCCCCCCACGCGACGTGAAGTACCTTCACTGGAATCAAACCAAGACATTCTGGACTTGCAGGCAGAGGACCCATCTTCTTCCAGGAAGCGAACACATGTCGAATTGAAAACACACAGAAAACACTCAGTAGTGGTGCCAATGGTACGCCAAGCCAAAAGGAGTGTGTCAGAAAGGCAAGAAATAATACAAAGCGACGAACATAGGTAGAGGCAGGGCACGATGTAAGAAACGACAGTGGATAATCACGTGAAATTTCCATTTTTTAGAAGTCATGTGATACACACCCTGAATCGGGCCGGGTGAGCCGAGGGAAAAAGGTCAAAGTGGATCTGGACAGTGGCTGGGCATGTACGCGCAGACTGGTAAAAAGTCTGGCTTGCGCACGGCCCTCGAATACACCGGGATACCCCCATCATGGCTCGACAAACGACCTCGATTACCATCGCGTAACTGGCTTATCTTCCTTTCCGTCACGCAGACTCTCATAGCATATTACGCGTATGACCGCCGCGAGTCACGAAAAATCCGACAGGAATATGTCGACCGTGTCAAGCACCTGGCGGAAGAACGGCTTCAGTCGTATGACTTTCCCCGCACCGTCACCGTTTACAGTGCAAAGTGGCCAGGTGACGACGACTGGGATCGTGGGTCGCTGTATTTCAGGAAGTATGTCAAGGTCTGCTGTTCTCGTCTTACATTGAAAAAAAAAGGTCTTTCAAACTCATTTCGTACTTATGCAGCCCGTATTTGTCGCCGCTGCCATAGATTATACCATCATTGCTGGCAAACGCCACGGCGACCTTGCCACACGCGTGGCCAATGACATAAAAACTGAGCGTCGCGCCGCACTCGGGTTGGACCCACTTCCACTATCCCCGCCAAAATTATCCGGGATAAGAGAGGCCAAGCGACGCCGCGTGCATGAGGGAGGCATCGTTATTGTCGGACGACCTGCATTCAAGGAGTACGTGGCTGGGCTCCGGCGTGGATGGTCGGAATCTCTAGAGCGCGTCGATGAGGACGAGAAGCTCTCGAGGGAACTCGAGAGCGATGGACACTTCGACGAACCAGAGTTCTCTCCTCCTGACCTATCATCATCTGACGATCTCGCGGATGTCGAGCCTATTCCTACGCCGTCGCGTCTCCCCCCATCTCGCCCTCCCGGACTCTACTCTCCACTTTCCACCGCCATCCGCCCGCCCTCCCCGTCCCCGTCTGCACTGGCGACGCGAGATCCCGGCGCAGACGTACCTCCCCCAGCAAACATCCCGCCCCAACCCCCGCTCCTCCTCGTCCCCTTCGTCAACCTCGTCGGAATCAAGCTCGTCCCCCTCATGCTCTGGGACTTCTTCAACGAGCGACACAAAGTCCGCGCCGGCGCCGAAGCCGCCTACAAGCTCGTCTCGCACACCGTGCGTCCCTTAGAGCTCACAGACCTCGACTTCGACACGTCCGCTGAGGGATACTACAAGTCTTCAACGGCCAACATTCCCACGGACATACAAAAGGCACGCGCAGAGTACTATAAAACTTTGCCGGAAAAGCTCGCCGCGGCCCGTGCGCTCGCGCGCCGTGAACGTGAACCGACAAAGTTGGAGATCGAGGCACCGCCTCCAACTGAGGTCGAGTTGCGAGCAGAGCGACTGAAAAAGGAGATGCGGTGGAGGGCGGACGAGCGTGGCTGGGAATCGGTTCGCCCGAACGCACTAGTCGAGTGGGACGACCGCTGGGAAGGCGCACTAGAAGTGTTCGTCGACCCACCAGCGGAGCGTTGGCAATGAATTACTCAGACAGAGCTCGCTTCCACCTGACTTGCGTGTCTCATCGTAGAACACTGACACCTGCATAGAATATAGTTATTTTAATAGTAAACAATGCCGCTGATTCAAGTCGTCCGTTCAGAAGCTCGGCTTTTACCAGATTGTCAATGATCTCAATTGCACGTCACTGTCCATTCTGATTACATGTACATGAAAGCCCCAGCCCAATTCAATGACGGATAATAATGAGCGAGTCAATATTCCATCCCTCGATCTTGGGTATTCACGTCTAGTTGATGAACTCGATGCTGTCTGTGGTTGCCAGCCACGCCTGAAACTCAGCAAGATGGTCGTGTTCTGGTTCAGCAGGCGGACAGGGTAGCACGGGCACGGGTTTCCAGTCGTCTCCATACTTCTTCCTCTGCTCGTTTTTCCAAGCGGCGTAGAAGGAGGGCTCTTCCGAGTTGAGTGTTGGAAAACTCCGTGCTTTCATCGGAGATGAAGACAAACCAGGCGATGGTACTACAGGAGGATCTTTGGTCGGTTCGGAGCCGATGACGTCGAATAGAGTTTCGTCCAGAACGAAATTTACTTTTCGCACTGAAGGATCCTTGGCAGCTGTAGCAGGATCTGAAGCCTCGAGCTCAGTGTCTGATCCCGAATTAAAGAGACGAGAACGCGTTCCAACGTCAGATTGTTCCTTTGTCATGTATTAGTGCGAAACTTCAGATGTGACTCCTATGCGTCCGTACCTGTACCTGTGGTGGCAAACGTGGGCCTATTATCCCGGTACATGCAGGAGCCCCAGTCCGAGCGTTTATAGAAACAGTGCAGCCTTCTTTATGTTCCTTGTACTCAAGAGTTCGTTGAGTAGATCCGGACGCCGAGATGTCTTGATTGTAGGCAGTGTCTATTCCGGTCGACGTGATGCCATCTAAATGGGCTTCGCGGATAAGAACGTCCATGTCTGAGTCCGAGTAATCAGAAGCGCGAGAAGCCAGGCTTTCATCGGCTTCTCCCCCACTGCGAATGCTGGTCCGCACTATTTCATGGGGCTCTGGGAACTCTTCCGAGTCGGAAAGCTCTATAAAGCGCGTTTCTCTAGCACCGCCGTTGTCCTCTTCCAGGACCGAAAAATCTAAATCGAACTTCGGCCTTTTCAGGTTTTTCATCGTCTTGCTCGCGGGCTGAATACTGTCGCCAGTATGATCGTGGGAGAGTTTGATACGCTTTCCGTCAGGGATCCTCAGACGTGAGCCAGTCTCAGAGCTTTTGTGAAGGGCCTCGAGCTGTTCGAGTCTAGTATCGCGACGCCGAGTGGGAGCTTTGACGCGAGCGGAAGTCTTTGAACATGAGGCAGAGTCATTGACCATTGCTCGTTGCATTTTCTTCTTGGCCGATGAATCCGTTCTGGACTGTGATCCTACGTTACGCTGCCTCGAAGAAAGTGCTGGCTTTTTAACACCATCTCTACAGCTTCGTCATGGTGCTTAAGTCGAGATCAACACGTGGAAGGACTAAGTGACCCCCACCACAAATGGCCGCAGATAGATTTATCCTTGCAGGGATGGTTGCACCTGAAAAGTGTGCGGTAAGAGCATTTGAAGGAGAATAAGGTACTAGTACCTGTATCTCCCGTTAGGAAGTTTTTCTGGAGAAAATTTCCGTTCTTCCATCTGTCTGTCAGCGTTTAAACGGCCAAAAGATGTCGGTTTCCCCTGTCTGTCCTTCACGATGTCCGAGTCTGCTTTAAAGGCAGAGTGAGAAGCACGGGCAGCAGGCAGGCAACCCAACATAGATGAACGCTCTTACTGGCAGGCTTGGGCATTGAATCTCTTATTGGAACTTCGTCATCGCTTAGATCTATGTTCCAGAAGTCTTCGTTCCCTTCAAGGCCATCGAGCTCCACTTCCTGTTACCACCGGAGGGAAGAGTTGGTCAGCGTTGGCCCATTCCAATCCTAACTTCATACCATCTTGGTCTTTGGACGGGTATCCATGACAGGAAACCCGTCCGGGTCAATCCTAGGCTTGTATTGCGAGCTGACGGAAATGCCTGCGATGGCGGCCTGTCGCTATTGTCGCAGACCTGGACACGATGTGCAGTTGCAAGTAGGGCTTACCGACGACATATAAACCCATATACTTTGGCTGGGCTTCGTAAGTGGGGCCGTGACAGAGAACGATTTCGGGTCTTGAAGGGCTTTGGTGCTGAGAGATGCTTCGTAAGTTAATGAATAACCCATTTGCTAGAGGATCAGCTCAACGGAATTCTTCGAAAATCAATAAAGTCCAGGTCAGATGTCAATGTGAGAATGTAGGTCATGTCGTGGTAATGTCGGCCTCTTTGAGCCTTGGACTTGGCTGAAGACGTGCCTTCTAGTGTAACAGAACATTGGATGTCTACCTCCACGTCGACGGCATTGTTGCTGATCATGGTAGATTGCTCGCGAATGGTGACAGAGTACTGTGGAAGTTCTCTGACAGCAGACAGAATTTTGTGCCCAGAAGCTTGCTTTTTGTTAAGTAGCTGTTCGACGGTCAGAATGAAGAGAGAGCTGTCTCATAGAACATACTAGGTCAATTCGAATGGGATCTTGCCCACGCAATTTTTCGAAGGTCGTAATGCCGTGTTCAGCGAGTATCTAGCAGCACATGAGTCCATGACTGAATATAGAACGTCACTCAATTTCATAGAACCTTCATACTAGGCAAAGAAGTGAGCTAAGACATGACAGTGGCGGCGAGGGCCAAGGCTTACGACTTCTCGCCGATTGTATCAATTTGACAGAGCACCGAGGGTCGATCTTCCCAGACTTTTGCATTGATATTGCGTGCCCTTTGTAAAAACCGTCAGTGATGTTGTTAGTTGATAAAGCTGCAAGTCGGGATGTGCTTACAGCTCCAACCCGTGCTTAATCTGAGCCCCATTCCGCTTTGCTATAGCGGTCTCAACCATAGCTAAACAGCTTAGCCCATGAAGTTACAACAACAGCGCATCCTACCTCCAGCAATTCGACTGGCGTGTCGAAATACGACGGCCGAGTCGAGCAGCGCGTTGCTATCTCCGGATTTGAATTCTGTTGCGTGAAGAGATATCCTCCCTAGAGCAGCCTGGTGGCGATCATAGTCAGCAGGGCTTCATATACGTGATGGCGAACTACCTGAATTAACAGAAACACTTTGTCTGCGGTCTTTTCGACCCGCCCCATCTTGAAGCGAATATCGTCATGTTCGCGGAGTTTGCTAAAAACCTAGGACAGTTGGTCGTCCCTCTCCGCAAAGACACACGTAGCTAACCTGCTTATCCCCTGCTCGTATCTTCAGCTCGCAGAACCTGGGCCACAAGTTAAGAAGGCACCGGAATTTTGCTGCTCAACTTACTCATCCGAGGCCGCAAGAGCTTCGAGCTTGATCAAGAACGTAGACTAAGTGGCGTAAAACCTTCCCTAGACAGATTCTCACCATCTCCCTGACAGTGGCTCTGACTGGGAGGTTCATGATCGAAATCATCTTGTACTTTAGGTCAGCATAGTGGACGGACAAGCAAGAAGATATGTTACTGTAGCTTGCTTGAGGTAGAACTATTGTCCTGCGATGAGCCAAAATCAAGCAACCAAGCTTTAGAGTGTGTACTTTACTCATAATCTCGCCGAATTCTGTTGAGCGTAACTCTCCTGATCTTCCCTGGACAAAGGTCAGAAGCTCCGCATCCCTAAGATCATCGATGCATTTTGAGATCATGTTGTCCAGTCCGCCTTCCGGAGGTTGTTCTTGTGATATATACCGATGCGGGTTCTGCGCGAAGCGACGGAACATGAATGAGTGACGTATCCATTCCTTGGCTGTCTCCATATTCTTAATAGTTTCGAGGCCGATCTCAGAATTCAAATGCTCGGCAAGGTTAGTATGTAGAGAGCTCTCTAGGGTTGTCTGTCCATGTCCGAGAGCACGATATTTACTCTCGAGCCCAGACTCGCACATAATAATGGCTACGCCTTCTTTATCTAAACCCATTCGCTCAGCAAGAGCGTATACTATACCAAGCTTCGACCTACCAAACTGGGGTCTTCCCTGGACAAGGAATGGGGCTTCATGATATGACACGTGTGACGGAGTCGAGTCAACTCACAGCTCGTCCGATCATTTGCATGATATCCAGATCCGAGTATTCCTGAGAAATGCTGTTCTGGAATAGTCTGACGTCTTTGATCACGACGATGTGAGCAGCTAGGGGAAATGTATTAGGCAAATCAAACGCTTGTTTCGTGGACAGGCTGACGGAGATTCACGCCAACAGCCAGAGTCTAAGGGTGATAAGGAAAGCTGCACCCATCACGAGAACGCAGACAAACCCACCGAAGTTGCAACTACGACACGCAAAACCTTGTTCATAAACAATTCCTCCACAAGCCGCTTGTCGGAGAGTTCCAGCCCGGCATGATGAGCACCGATGCCAGCTGCAGCAAGTTCTACAGATGGGGAGTACAGTAATCAACAGGCGGCTGCTTGGGAAAGTGACACATGCGCCTTACTTTCGAGTTGCCTGTTTTGAAATGTCTTCTCGATTCTAAAAGCCCTGTGAGCTTACATTCGCTACAGACGAGAACGACGCGCCTCTTAGGTAACGACCAGGGCAGCTTGTGTTTGTTTTCGACAGCCTTGTTGTAATCTAACATTAGTTGTTCTGCTGTAGCAAGGACACCTATATTTCTTGTTGATATCGAACGTAGGCCTAACAGGTAGAGTGGAATTACCCTTCCGAGTTGACACGAAGACCAGAATCGGCTTGTTGGCAGAGTGCTGTTGAAGAAGTGGGAACAACCGATAGTTCAGGGATTGCGCGAACAAGAAATCGTTTTGATTTTTGCTTCGTGGAAAGCCGTACACGAAACGTGAGAGCTGACAGGGCCTATATTCTTCTCCAAACTGTTCTGGACAATCAATACATATGCGGGAACAGTAAAGTCACGAAGATACCTGTAAGGTGGCGGCTGCACCATTTGAATAACGACTTGCGATCCAATGGGCAACATCGCCGATATTTGGGACCGTGGCGGACACTGCCACAAAGCGCACACCCGAGCCACGCGTTTTCATACGACATACGACTACTTCAAGGGTGCTCCCTCGTGATTCGTTAAGTATATGGACCTGCGTATGGTGGATATAGCGTCTAAAGGCATTGAAAACCGGCTTACTTCGTCGATGAGAAAGAGGTGTATCTGGGAGAGGAGCTGGCTGTGATTTGACCTGCAGCAAGTTCTGTTAAGAAACATTCAGATTCTATTTCGTATGTCTCTCACCAACTCCTCGTCAGGCTATCCCACTTCTCTGCCTGTCATACGCTATCAGATGTCACGTCTGAGGTGAGTTCACAGTGATCATCACCGTAGTAATGCTGAAGAGAATAGTCAGTACAAACGGAGTAATACACAAAATAAACGTTCAACATTATATTCGCGCCCTTAACTTCGCCCCAAATGCTCCTGCTAGGCTGTACAGTGTCACCAGTCAACTCGCAGCCTGCATGATATCAGGGCTGCGCAGATACCACTTGTGTGAGATCACCTACATCTCATGCCGAGATATCCGAATTTTTCCGTCCAATCCCTAGTCCTTTCAGCGCACAGCGCCTTCTCCTTTTAAGTAGATACACACCAAACGAAACTAACAGGCATACCTTCGTCGGGGCAACATAAACGCATTTTCCGGCAGCGTCAAGACCCGACGAGTTGATTAACATCTGAATTATGGCGAGCTCAAACAAGACAGTCTTTCCGCTGCCTGTGGGCGCTGATTGAGGGAGAAGAAGTAAGGTGCGTAGCTGTGACGTTTTCAATGCGCTGGATCGACCTACCGCTCACTACCTAACGCAGACGGTATGCTTGTAGGACCAACGGGCACTGAATACCGCGAAACTCACCACGTTCTCACCGGAATTAATTATCTACGATAGGGATATAGGTCATCGAAACCGGTAAATTGACCTCGCTCTCTTACCGTGTCCAAGCAACTTGACTGCATAGCATTGAAGACCTCAAAATTGAACAAGGCCCGATACATATCAGCTGCGAAAGGTATTGGACATCTTTATGAGAGATCATGCAGAGATCATGGATACGGACGAATTTCTGAAACCCGGCGAAGCCGGCATAATGTACCGCCGGGTTTCATTAAGCCTTCCGAATTCCGATGGCTTCCTTCTCTGAAACCGCCATTCCCTCGCACTAGATAGTCATCCGATGTGCCACATTGCATAGGATTCCTGAGCTGTGGCCTGTTTGTAATAGCATAGCTTGAGTGTGTATTTTGGACGGGATCACTCTGGAAGTGTGAACTCCGCGGCTCGCAGACTCAAAGAAATAGGTCAGCGGGAAGAAACCTGCGCACGATTGAGTGCGTACATTGAAAGCTCTGATCATGACGCGCGGCAGGCTGGCCATACTCCTGAGATAATGAAAGGGGAGATGGTCCGGGATAGACTGATCCGAGTCCACGGCGACTAGATGCACTAGCGTTGTACAGCCCCATATCTGGTTCAGAGGGGTCTCCAAAGGATAGTCCCGGAGAAGGATCGTATGGCCCTATAATAGATTAGCTTGATATGAAGCTGAACTGATCAGATCAACACGCATATATTCACCGAAATCCTCAAACGGCCTATCAGCGAGTCTTTCGTTCAGAAATTCATCAAATGAAGAAGTCGGGGCATTCTCTGAGTAATATCGAGGTGTTGCTTCCGAGTAGTGGGAGTAATAGTCGCTAGGTATTCCGAATAGGTCTTCGTCGTCCATCATGTTAACGAGTGGATGCTAGCTTGAATGAATAGCGTTTGGGGTGGTGCCCGCGAAGCGCGCACAATTCACATCACGTGCAGTAGCTAGCTGTGCACGAGAATAAGCTGTGCACGCGACCTGAGTCACGTCACGTCGATCTACCATCATCGCAACGACCGATAATTTTCAGTCAAACTCATCAATGGCTTCCAAGCAACCTCAGAAGACACAACAACAGCAACAGCAGCAAGCTCAATCTCAGGTCGCCAAACAGAAAGCAGCAGAAGCAGAAGCAGAGAAGATTAAAGAGTACATTGCAAAGCAAGTTGCTGCGCATTCCATCTCTCCTGCACGTTCTGCTCATCGACTTGGACTCATTTAGTATCCATTATTCCGATCGTTATTCCGATGACGAGTATGAATATCGTCACGTCATCTTGCCAAAGCCCCTGTTCAAAATGATCCCGAAGAGCTATTTCAGTCCGGACGATCCTGGCGTGCTCCGCCTCTTATCGGAAGCAGAATGGAGAGGGATCGGGATCACTCAGAGCTTGGGATGGGAACACTACGAAGTTCACGGTATTCCTGCTACCTATGCCTCCTTATACATCATTCTGACAGTGCCCACAACGCCCTTCTATAGCTCCTGAACCTCACGTGCTCCTCTTCCGCAGACAAAAGAATGCTGACCCACTTCAAGCTGCACAGCAGGCCCAGGATATACACTCGCAACTTAAAGCCGTGGGTGCTGCGAAAAACGGACGGAAAAAGTGACACAAACAGGGCATTGCCGTGTTCTCTTCTTTCCCGTCAGTTCTTCTCTTGACTCTCGTTTTCGCCGCTTTCGCATTTGCTTTGTACTTTGCCACCGTCTCGTTTCTAGAAACCGCGCTGTATTATTATCTTACTAGTCCCACTTCAATTCTTGTGACGATGGCCTGTCTAATTACACTTATTATGTACTGCGCGATCGATGATCGGTCTGGCGAAGGGTCACGCCGTAATTGATGAGTCGCTATGGCATATCACCATTTAAGGGTCCAGTCCTCGGAATGGTATTTTATCGGTATTGGCCTCTTTCTCGAACCATCTATAGTAATAGTACATTAGGATAAAAAACACCGGCGTCCGTCAAATCCTTGGGGTTGGCAGGTCATTCCAAGCGACGAGCGGCTTTGGGTATTCGGAGACTTTGAGAGATTTCCTGAATGCCATAATATCTTCAATATGTATAACATCCTCCGACAACGAACCTTGCGCATCTTTTTGCGCAGGGAATTGCTCGAAGAGGTGAGGAAGTGTGGTGAAAACCTTGTCAGATACATCGGCAGGAGCTTCAACGAGTGCATCCTTCCAAAATGCTGAGAATTGGGTCTCAGTCGGTTCTCCATCTGCGTATAGTGAGGAATTCCAGTCGATGTCTTCGATTTGGATGCCATGTTCCTGTACGGCCTGTGCGAAAGCATCAGCAGCTACACGGCTGACGTGTTTTGGTCGCGGCCTCTGTGACTGTAGGTGGATCGATAGCTTGGATCGGCTCTTGGAGGATGGGTGAACATGGGAGAGGAACAACGACAGCACGTCTTGCTTGCTAGCTGTCGTCAAATACTCGGCGTCTTCAGTACCTGTCGGGTTTCTTGAGTATAGAGCCTTAAACTATGACCGACGAACACCGCTTACGACGCGAGAAATCCAGATAGCCCGAGTCAATATGCATCCAAAACCTGCCGACCTCCTCTTCGAGGTTCTTTGCAACCTCCCGCCATTTCCTCTCAAGACCATGCTTCTGCTCGGCGAACTCTTCGTCGGTCATGAGTTCTAAGACACCTTTCATATGATCCAGGAACGCTTCCACACGTCCTTCTAGGTACACGGGGCCGCGTTCACTCTGCACGACGATGCGCAGGCCTGTGTCGTTGTCACCTGGTGCGGTCCACGTGTTCGCCGCGACAATATAGCCTAGCTGCTCTTTCGTGCGAAGAATGTCAAAGGCCGGCTCAGACAGTATTTGGTTAAGTAATGCCGCTACGACCCGTAGATGGCGCTCAGTTATCTTGCCATAGTGGACGTAATATGTTAGAGCAGAGTTTGGCTCGTTTGGATTGGGAACGGGGGTTGACCAAATATGATTGGTACCTGAATAAGACCATGGGTTGTCAAGTGAACAATTACGCAAGCTAAGTTATGAAACGCACCTTCAGGAAGCTCTAATGATAGGTCAACAGGTCCTACACCTGAGAGAGGACTTGCTGGGATGATTTCTTCTGTCAGTTTTGCGAGTGCGATTGCCTCATCCTTGTATATGTTTCCAACTACAAGCATCCTGGTCTCCTGTTTTGACAACAGCTCCTTTATGTGCTGCTGGACTTGCGCTGGTGTGACAGCTGCAGTATAAAGGACAAGGTCGGATCCACGTTCTCGATATCTTACGGCTAACACTTACAGCCAAGGACTTGTAATTTCTCCAGAATTGTCCACTGCTTCTCATTCATAAGGTATCGTCCGTAGTAATCCGATAACTGATAAGTTTGACCAAAGAAAAAGTTCTTCCAATCTCGTTTGGTCTATACAAAGAATATCAAGCTCTACCAATCGAGAGTCTGTTGAGAGATCATTCACCTTTTCTATTATAACGTTTAGCCGGTCGGCACGAACCTCCAGGTCCCTCGCCTTTACCAGTACGTCCCGCAGAAGGACGTGCAGCTTATCATTATACCCAGTTACTGTAACGAAAAATCCGAGCGAAGACGCGTCAAATAAGTAGGTCAGGCCTGCTAAGTCTGCATCGTAGGAGTACTCGTTGAGAGCATCAGTCACAAGTGCAGCATACAGTCTGCACCAGTATTCAGCCGGTAGCCCGAGACCAAGGACTATATTATCAACGTACTTAGTCAGGACAGAGGCAATGGGAGACTCGACTGCAACCGGTGTGCGCATCTCGATGATAACACGAGCCTTGGGCACCCAAAACTGGTCGTCCTTCTTGTGCCAGAGAATCATGCGTGGGGCTTCATATATCAGGTGGGGACGTGGCTGGGGCTATAAAAGCGTAAGTTTCAAATGGGGCCGAAAACTACAAATCGGTCGAAGTCTACCTGTGAAACCTCCTTCTTGTCAACGTCTAATCGTTTAGGAATGAATTCGTTTGGTCGAGGAAGATGGAAAGCATCAATCGTGTTTGGGCCCTCCGCCTGCGAGAAAATGAGATTCAATAGTTTCCGATCGCAGAGGTGAGTGGCGTACCTCTCGTACAAAGGCCTCATCTAGCCGCTCGACTTGATATTGCGTCTCGTACCATGGCTCCGTCTGCCACTGCTGAGTCCCGAATACCTTCAGAAATTCTCCTTGCTTTGCCATGAGAACTATGCGGCTATCCTTGACGGACAACCCTTTAAGGGTCTGGAATGCTACAGCCTGTGCGGTGCCATCGGGATCCCATTCAGAAACGACCTGAGGTGCTTTAATGACAAGTTCCCGGGGTACTGGCCATGAGAGTTTGTCAGTCACCCAGACTGCATAATTGTCCGGACGACGCTTCTCTGAAAACCGGAAGCGAATCTCCGAGAGTGAAGACACCTCTGATTGGAGAGTCGGACTAAGGTCGGTTGATCGCAGCATTGAGATGTATTTGAACGTGGCCATCGCAACTTCTCGATAGTTTTCTTTGGAAAGCCCCGTCAATAGAAGGAAAGATAGAAGACTGGAGAAGACACACGGAACCCATTCTGTGACAAATAGTGAGTTATTTTGAAAGTTGCCATGCCGCGTGCAAGATTCTGTACACCGGTGTTCAACGCCGTGATCCAACCACGTTCCTTCAAGTACGAGTGCAGCGAACCAGGACCTTCGTGGCCAATTATGTTCGCGAGGAAGCCACCAGGCTTGAAGCGCCAATGAGAGGTTTGTTCGTCTATCGGGAAAGATATCTCGATGGCATGGATGTCCATGATTGTCTGAACGGAGACCAAGGTCTGTCATCGAAGTAGCTACTGTCAGTCACCGACTCGGAGATGCGGGATATAGACAGAACGTACACCTTTCTCATCAGGACCAAAAGGATGATCCGGAATCGAGGGTAAAGGATTCTGACCGCGATTTGGTATGGGCGAGAACAAATTGGCTGTCAGATTGGATAAATGATCCAGGGATTCTTTCGGGTCTGCATTAGAGAGGTGGTGATGAGACTCAGACACAAGATCACACCTTTGCCAATGACGCATAGCCTCATGCGACCAGCACAATATTCCCTGCTCCACCACTCAACAAGGCGGCGGCGGGTTTCCCGACCAATGGGACCACCATCGTCACTAGACTCTAGGCTTGCAGGGGAACTTAAGGAAGTACTTGAACTTGAAGGGGAAGATGGGAGTGACGAAAAAAATATTTTGCTAGTGTCTTGCAAGCTTGGACCGCCATTGGTGCCTTTCTTCTTTGCGCCATCCTCCATCATCTTTCGTGCAGCGCTTGTCAGGCTCACTTTGCTCCCGCTACCAAACTTGCTCCATACGTGGCCCGGCTTTGTGAGGTGCTTGTTGAGCTGATAGATACGCCATATGTCATTCTGATAGTTCTTTTTGTGTTCGGAGTCGACTGCGTTAAGTTCGCGGACAGTGCCAGACGGCACGAATAACGGAGAATGGAAAAAACCAGAAAAGCGTTCAAGAGCACCAGCTAAGGCAGACGTTGCGACGTTGAAGTAATAATTGGTATTTGTGGGTGCCGTAAATGCATTTGAGGAACCGTTATTTCTGGAGAGAAACTGCGGAAGCTATCAGAAGGACCTGGGGATCAATGATATGGCATACCTCGGAGTACTCATTCTCCTTCGGGAATTGTTCTGTTCCCTATTAGAGTATATGGTAAGGTTTACATGCTTTTCTTTTTGGAACGGTAAGCACCATGAATAACAGATGCTCGCAGAAATGCGCAAGTCCGGGCATGTCGACCTATTCGAACCCCAGGTGTGAGCGATACCCACGACAGGGAAGAGGAAGGGGGTACGCACCGGATCATGTAAATGGCCGACAGCGACATCCAAGCTGGCAGCTGCCTTGTCAGCTTTCACATCGTGAACCAACATAGCTTGCAATCCATTATCAAGACGAATCAACCTGTACTCGCGGTCATCTTGCTGAGACTTCTGTATTGGTTTGGTATAGACCCAAAAGGACGGAGCCTTTGGGGAAATATCGCGGCGCCAGTATTGAACATCATCGAGGACACCAGCGTCAACAGCGACTGCGGGGGACATGGTGGGGCGCTTCAGGATGGAGATGATGGGGGCAATAAACGAACGTGGCTTTACACGGGATAACATAACAATGGCATAATATCGCGAGCTCGGGGCTCGGGGAATCTGAGGACCGTCAAAGTGAAGACCGAGGACCGTCAAGGTGAGGTAAGCGCTCACCCCCTACTCGGATCTCGATCCGGATCACCTGCTTTTCGCATACAAAAGAAAAGAAACAATTGAACAGGTACAGTAATGCGCAGCGTGTACACTTTACAAGCTTTTAACCGTGCCTCCGGCACGGGGTGCGAGTTTTTCTTTTTTTCTTTTTCTTTTACAATTGT
>QFEZ01000107.1:0-29105 GCA_003316425.1 Russula lepida
GTGCTATTTTGCCTAATTAGTGCCGACCTAATCAGGCTGTGGGAAAATCCTCCATTACTCCCATTTCTTCAGCCAGTTGTTTTCTTTCTTCTTTGTTCATCGTAGAAAGAAGGTGCTTTGCGGATGCAACCGTGTCTTGGGGAACCTTGAGAGGAGGTATGTCAATAGCAGAGTTGCTATCCCATTCGGCATCCATAAGATTGATGCTAGATTGTTTAACTCTGTGGGGGCAGTTTCGAGCATAGTGGCCGAACTGGCCGCATTCAAAACATGCTCCTCGTGGGGCATTGTTATTGCCTCCTCGTCCTTGTCCTTGTCGAGTGACTTGAGGTCCTCCCGGTTCATTCAGAGCCGCGACCCGACCTTGGAACTGTCGGTAACCTGCCCGTTGACCTCTGGGTTGGAAACCTCTAGCCTGTCCTATGTCCATGGGGACTATCCTATCGTTATATTGTCGGGGGGCATTTGAAGAATTCCATTGAGGGCGTTGCTGCCCTTGATCAAAGCGCTTGTTGCCCCAATTGAACGGTTTTGGGTGGAAAGGAGTATTTGATGGGTTGTTTTGATTCCTTCCACGTATAATGTTGTATATGGTTTGCTGGGACTGTACTGCCTCCACAGTCCGTTGTTTGAGATCTTCGTAAGTGGCGGGAGTTCCACCATGCATTACTTCTTCGAGGACTTTGATTGGAAGTCCTTTCATAAAGAGCCTTCGAGTTTCAGGGTTTCCTGCTTGATAGTCGGCCTTCCTCGCTAGTTCCTCAAATTCTGAGGTATATTCGTCCACAAAGGGCATTTTGAGTTGTAGTCTTTCCAACTCGTTTCTCGCTCGGTCTGCTTTAGTAGAGTCTTGGAACCTGGCCCCAAAGGCATCGACAAAATGGTCCCATACGTCGTCCATATCGTCTTCTGGAAGGAGGTTGTCTAGGAACGCCCCCATGTCGCGTACCCATCCTGCGACATCTTCGCCTTTGATGTAAGAGAGGGCTACTGCCACTCTAGTGATTGGCGAAGTGAGAGTTGGATTTAGTCGGTTGATGCGGTAGTAGAGGAGAAGCTCGTCCATAAAGTTGTCTGCAAGTTTTCTATCCCCGCTGAAGATAGTGGGCGGGGCACCCATGAGTTGGGTGTCGCCTCCTTGATTTCCATGTCCTTGCACCGCTTCTCCTTGTCCTCCTCCAGGGGGTCCTCCTCCTCCACTTCCTCCGGGGTTTCCTGATCCCCCAGGGGGTCCAGATCCGCCTGGCGGGCCTCCCTTCTTAGGTGGGTTCGGTGGGGTATACTTTTTCATTGCTGCCCCAAATGCTTTTTGAACTCGTGTAGTGCTTGGTTTGGCCATCGTGAAGGCCGCCATCTCCGTTGTGGTGCTGCTCATGGTGTCAAGGACTAGTCCTGCTTGTGTGGGTAAAATAGCGTCTGGTGCTATGGGAGAATGCCTGATATCCTTGTCAACTTGCTTTTGTATCGACTCGTCGATGTCCTCTTCTTCGTCTGATTTGACTTGAACTTTGGCTTTTCCCTTCTCTTTAGGGTATGGTGGGTCATCGTATTTGTGTACTTCAGGTGCTGGGATTCCAAACGTGAGTTCCTTGGTAATTTGATGCCACAATCCTTGATTGAGAGCGACGGGAATTGCGTCCATCAATGATAGAGGTTCTTTTGTAGAAAAGAAAAGCAGGTCTTTCCCTGTGCTGTTCCTGCTGTCGTCGTTGAGTAGAGTAAAGACTCGTCGGTTAGGATTCGACTCGAGCAGTTGCTTCTGAGTCAACGGTGCCGTGTTGCTAGCCGTCTTGAATAAGAAAGTTGAGTCTAATGTCACCACCGCTTTGTATGCGTCAGTGCTTAGACTAGTTGTCGTAGAACTTGGCAAGAGTCACACCCTCTCATGTAGTTTCAATTGAGTAAGAGGTTCCCGCCTTGCAAGTCCCTTAGCAAGACCCTCTTGTGAGAGAGAGAGAAAAGAAAAGAAGACATGTAAATTGAGACAGGAGACTCAACTTGCCGGTTCAGGGCAGTTAAGGCGCTCCCTATATACTGTTACAGTTTAGACTAACTAGGGGTCTAAGACCAAACTGAGTAGGAGTCTAAAAGTCTGAAACAATGGTAACCGTACAAGGGCCTCTACAGGTTAGACCCACGCAGACAGGTGAACATGAAACAGGGCACAGAAACATATCATCAGACCAGTAAGTGAGATAACAAGACGCTGCGTCTAGACTCATGACGCAAGATGACGTCACAGGGCTAGACCAACAAACCTTTTGTACCGGTTCTTCATCTCTTACATGGGCAACAGAGTGACGCATCAACTCCTGTTCCCAAGGCCAGTTACAGCTTCTTTGGCTATCTTGGAGATGTTACTAATCTTGGGAACATCGGCTACTCTGGAGGTGTTCACCTCAGTGTTATTCACCTTGGAGATGTTTGCTATCTTGGACATATTCACTTCTGGGTTTTCTTTGGCTAATGCCTGGGCAACCATTCTGGCTTTGCCCTTTTTTATGAATTGTACTTTGGCTTTTCTTTTATCATATGAGAACTTTCGACAGTCATCTTTGACATGATTAAAATGATTACAGTAGCTGCATTTCAGTTTGCCTTTGAATTGGCAATTTTTAGTTTTGTGATTTGTTATGTTGCAAATTGTACAGGCTGTCTTTGAGCACTTTTTGTCACCACTAGGGCCTGTATATGTATTTTTGGTCTGTGAGGTGCTAGCCACATATGTATTGCTGCTACCAGCAACCTCATTCTGCTAGTTGCAAACACGTTGGCGATATTCCTCGTTGAGATCACTAATTAGTTGGTTAATGGAAGTATTGGCATATATGGCCTCTTTTAGATAAGGCGTTGTGAACGGTAGCCACATCGATGGCAGTGAATGTATTATAAATGCTTTAAATTGATCACTGCTCATCAGTAATTTAGGGTCACATATGAGTGAAATATGACCCCATATCTCTTTTAGTCTCTGAAGGTGCTTGATAATATTCTGTCCATCATGTGCCTTCATTTTGTACAGGTCCTGCATGAGCTGATGCTCTGTCTGTATACCTCAGGACTGGTGTATGGCCTCAAGACTGTTCCACATCTTGTGCGCCATTTTAGCATCAGTGACATGGATTTTTTGTGCGCAACCTATATTGGTTCTTATTATGCGTATGGCGAAACTGTCATTCAGTTTCCAGTTTTTAGCACCAACCTCATCAATGTCCTGATTTGGGCATGTAGTGTGACCAAGAATGTAGTCTTCAATCTCACATAAACTAAAGGTCAGCATAATATCTCCATGCCAAGTACCCCAGTTGTTGTTGTCCAATGGGTCATTGAGCTATATATGAGCAGCGTGATCTTGAGTGCAAATACGTGACACAGAGGGTGTAGACATAGAAGCAGGCACTGAACCCTGAGGTGCTATATTGTCAGCAGTCGAGCCAGCCATAGCAAAGGCGTTATTGGCCAGTTCTCCTTCAGGCACAGGTGCATATATGAAGTTGTTGGATGACATAATGATGGATTAGGTAACAATAGGGGCTTGAGCAATTTTGTTCTATTGAAGCGATAAGAGTGTAGAGAAGTCAAGAATAACAATAATATGTGTTTTTGATATGTTGAGGGCTCCCTTAGGGCACAGGGCCCATAACCTCTTAATTCAAGCAAGGTAGTAGGTGTTTGAGTGGGGAGTGCTTGTTATATTTTAATTCCGAGCTCTCACACTTTATAGTATCTACAACATATGATGACATCTTACTAATATAAATGGGCAGATGCCCCATTACATCTGATGCTGAATAACAACGCTCATGGGATCTCAGTGCCTGTCTGGGCATGCACTCTCAACAGAATATGAGAAGCTTTACTACCTCTGGTCATGGTGTGATGCATCAAGGTTACATGACTTACATTAGCTGAGCCTCAAAATACCGATTTTCATCCCTCTCATATTCTTATTCCCCTTGGTCCATAATAGAAAAATTCTCCTTAATTTTATGAAGAATCTAATACCTGACCAAGGGCCATCTGTTGAGTATTGAGCAAGATTTTTTGATTTTGATTTTTTTGATTTTTAATTTATTTATTTATGGTCACACCAACTTTCCTGAAAAGGACACTAACCTTTCAATATGATGTCCTACTTTATGATTGGCTTGTCTTGAAAATGTAAAGGCATGTATCTAGTACTTGGAAGTGTGATATATGGATAGCAGAATGTCATCCAAAATCTATTGTCAATCCCCTGTCAATAATTACCAGGTGTTTCCATGAGCAGCAGATTGCAGCAAATTGTGAGATGGGACAAATAGTGGTATACATGGCCAGCTTTCATATGAAGAGCATGCAACAAGCACAATTTGATCTTTAAGGTCAAGGTAGCCAGGCAAATCAAAAATCTTCTTGATTAGAACATTGGTTAAGTTGGGTAGTGAGGGCATGAAGCTCCCCCTTGGGTATGGGATAGTAGGAGTTCTCTAAAAGGAGTTTCCAGTCAGAGGCTAGAAGGAGAACAGTAGTTATTGTTAGGAATCCAACGCCCAGACAGGCACTAAAATCCCAAGATCACATGTGCTAATATCGGACTGCATGATTTGGGTATCTGCCCAGATGTATTATTAATACACATATGTCATAGATACTATAAGGTCACAAAGCACAGAATAAAATCTTCACAAGTGCTTTCTGCTCAACCTCTATCATAATAACCTTAGCTTAGAGGTTATGGGCCCTGAAGCCTAAACAAAGCCCTCAGACATACTAAACATTTGCTATTATCATTATTTGCATCAATTGCTATCTATCGCTTGAATTCAAGCAAAACAGCTCCTATTAGCAAATTTATCATTATGTCATCTGACCTTCCTACTATGGGCAAGAGTGACTCAAGCCCTGGCAATTCTGAGCCAGCTGTATCCAGGATTAATAATCCGGATCAGATAATGGCTAGTATTGATTGCATACGCATACAGGATATCTCTGGAAATACCCAGCAGCCAGACCCTTTGGATGATGAGAACTGGTCATCTTGGAGGGATAATATAGACCTCACGTTTAAGATATGTGGGATGACTGACTATATCACTGGAGAAGTAAAGTGTCCTAATCCACACGTTGACCCTAAGGGCACCAAAAACTGGGTGTATAACGATCAGATAACACAGTGGACCATACAAAATAATGTAGGCTGCAACCAAAAGATCCACTGCACTGGAGCTGCTACAGCGCAGGAAATGTGGAAGAATTTTGAGGCAATCTATCAGTCTCGGGGAACACAGACTTAGCATCAATTGATGCAAGAGTTATACAACACCAAAGCCAGAGAAGGTGATGATATAATCACACATCTCAAGCGACTGAAACACATTTGGTCAAGAATCACATTGATTTGCCAGGATCATATGCTGATGACCCCTGAGCACTTCAAGGAATATGTGGTTTATTCATTGCCATCCTCCTGGACTACATTTGCGATGCCATATATACAGGAGGGTACTATACATGCCAAAAAGAGTGTGCAGACCCTTATTGGTGAATGCAACGAGGAATATTGCTGGCAGAAAAGAAAAGAGGAAATAGAGAATGTGGCCAAAGGAAATACCTATTTAGCCAAAGCCTCTATCTCAAAGACAGAGCCAGTGACAACAACTGGCGGAAAAACAAAGTGCAAGAAATGTGCAGTATGTGGATACAAGAATCATAAGACCATGGAATGTTGGCTCAAAGACAAGCCAAAATGCGAATATTGTAAGAAGTTCTATCATACGACAGACGAATGCAAGAAACTCAAATACAATAAAAAGAAAAAGAGCGATGCCCAAAAAGCTAATTTGGGCAAAGCTAAAATGGTTGCTTTGGCACTCGCTGAAGACAAAAAAAAACCAAAAAAAACCAAAAAAGTTGAGGCAAATATTGCCAAAATCAACAAAGAAGCAATGAATGCAGTTGGGGAGATTATGTTCCCAAGCATCGAAGAAAATGATGGTCTCATTGATTACAATAATAACGATGTACAGATGGCTGATTTCAATGATAACATTGATCATGTTTATGATTGGTTGGCCGATAGCAGAAGCACACTACATATCACAAATCAAGAAATATATATACAGAATACAGACCAATTGCCCACATTGTGTGGGGTGTTGGAGGAAAACAAATGCATGCTGAAGGGCACAGCACTATAGTCGTAAAAGCATGATTTGGTAATCAGATAACATACTTATGATTACAAAATGTGCTATATGTGCCAACAAATAAATATAATTTATTTGCCCTGGGAAAATGGGACTCCAATGGGTGTATATACCAAGGGCATGCAGGAAAACTAATATTATATAATAAAGACCAAGAAATCATAACAGTCAGTATGAAAATCAATCAGAATCTATACAAATTCACATTTGAGAGTGCTGCAGAGAAAAATGGACCCATATATGTGATGACTAATCAGTTAGCGCAAAGCTGGGAAACATGGCATAAACACTTTGGTCACGTGGGGTATACAGGCCTAAAAGTCTTATACAATTGAAATATGGTCAAAGGCTTTGATGTGGACACATCAAGTAAAATAAAAGATTGCACTGCCTGTATTCAGGCAAAATCGAGCATGCAACCATTTAAAGAACATCATAGATCTTGTTCGAATAAAGGAGAAATAATGCATATCAATCTATGGGGCAAATACAATGTCACATCGATAAGAGGAAATCAGTATTATCTCCTACTCATAGACGATGCAACCAGATACGTAACAATTAAATTCCTTAAAGCTAAATTAGATGCTGCTCATGAAATACAGGCATATTTGTCACACCTCCAGATTAGAGGACATGTGACATATGCAATCAAAATCGATTGTGGCACAGAATTCCTCAATCAGCCAATGAAACTTTGGTGTGATATGAGAGGAATAGAACTCCATTTAACTGCACTATATTCACCTGCTCAAAATGGAGTCGCAGAGTGCATAAATCGTACTTTAGTGGAGCTAGTATGTGCGATGTTAACAGCATCGCATTTACCAGAATTTCTCTGGGAACCTGCAGTAAATCATGCTGCATATGTACAAAATCAATCATATATGAAGGCTGTACAAAACAAAACACCTTATGAAGGCTGGCACAATACAAAACTGAACGTATCCTTATTAAGAGAGTTTGGATTGCCAGTCTGGATCCTTTTACAAGGACAGCATGTACAGCAAAAAATGTTACCAAAAACAACACAATATTACTATGTAGGGAATGAGGATAATTCCCAATCAATCATATATTATAACAAAGATACTCAGAAATTAAGTATCTCAAAAAATTTCTACTTTCTAAATGATCCCCTTATATATGCACCAAATGATCATGTGCACGAAGGGGAGTGGCCCAGACAAGCCACAGCTGGCATGTGCAAGATCAAGAGCACCAATAATAAGCAGCCAGAAACTGGACCGGATATATATGAGAAAGAAGAAAGAGATACACAAGACAAAAAGGAGGAATATGAGCTTACAAAAGATAAGGGGAGCAAAAAACAAGTCTCTAAGCCACAGAAAAGGAAATACAAAGCTATAGAACCAGAAAATATAGATGTACCTAAAAAAACGAGAGGTAAATGCATTGATTATCAACTCCTGGAAAATCCTGAAGAATACGATGATAACCTAGAATTGGAAGTCCAATTTGTAGAAATGAATAATATGGCCAAAGCAGGAGATGAATTCCACAGCTTAGCTGAGGCAAAACAATCCCTGGAATGGCTGTATTGGGAATGTGCGATCTGAGCAGAGCTGGATCAACTCTGGGACAAAGAGACCTGGAAACTCATCAATCCACCTGAGGACACTGTCCTGTTAACAAATAAATGGGTCTTTGTTAAAAAGAAGGATAAAGAAGGAAAGATAATTAAATACAAAGCAAGGCTTGTAGCTAAAGGATGCGCACAGAGACCTGGGCATGATTATCTGGAAATGCATTCCCCAATTGTCAGACTTGAGACCATACACGCATTGTTATCAATCACTACTCAGAAAAAGCTCATGATCCAACAGATGGACATAAAAGGAGCTTACCTCAATGGCCATCTACAAGAGATCATATATATGAGGCAACCTGAGAGATTTAGTGACAGATCACAGTGCATATGCCAATTAATTAAAATGCTATATGGTCTAAAGCAGTCTAGTAGGGAATGGAATATCAAATTTGATAAACAGATAAGATGCCATGATTTTAAGCATCTAAGATCAGACCCATGCACATATATAAGGAGAAAAAATAACAAAGTGGCGATAATAATAGTCTGGATAGACGACTTACTGCTATTTACAGGGTCAGAACAAGTGATGGAAGAAACAAAAAAGGACTTATGTTCCAAATGGGAGATAACTGATATGGGAGAACCCTCTAAAATTATCAGCATCGAGATCAAAAGATCTGATGATGCAATAAGCATCTCTCAAAAGAAGAACATAGAATCCATACTTGCCAGGCAGGAATATGCTGAAATTAATTCCATTGTCATGCCATTGGATCTAAAAGTGAAATTGGAACCAAATCCAGATGGAAATGAAGGGGACAGAAGTAATGCCTATGCTCAATTATTGGGGGAATTACAATATGTAGCAAACACTACAAGACCTGATATCATATATACTGTAAATAGATTGGTGTCATATATGGCCAATCCTGACTTAAAACATCAAACTGCTCTCAAATGTGTATTGTGCTACCTATCAGGGACAAGGAACTATGGTATAACATACAAATATATACCAAATTCAGAGCCCACGTTCCTAGGTTACACTGACATTGCCTTCACTGATAGGGAAGATAAAAAATCTACCAGCAGTTATGTAATCATTGCATCAGGCAGTGCGATAATGTGGAAGTCCAAAAAACAAGGACTAACAGCACAATCCACTACCAAAGTGGAATATATTGCATTATGGGAAGGAGGCCAAAAAGCCTCATGGTTAAGAAATTTATATTAGGAGCTCAGATATCCCCAATATGTGCCAACAAAAATTTATTGCAACAATACAGGCACAGTGGCCATCACAAAGAACCCATTGTACCACAAAAGAACAAAACACATAGATACAAAATTCCATTGGGTATGCAAAAAAGTACAAGTAGGCAGAATCAGTGCAGAATCCTGCAGTACTGATGATCAAACTGCTGATATTCTAACGAAGCCACTTGTGTGCAATAAGCACATAAAACACATGACTAGAATGGGACTTGTGCCAGTCTGAAGGGGAGTGTTGGGAATCCAATGCCCAGACAGGCACTAAAATCCCAAGATCACATGTGCCAATATCGGACTTCACGATTCAGGTATCTGCCTGAATGTATTATTAATACGCATATATTGTAGATACTATAAGTCATCAGGACTTTGGAAATTTTCTTAAACTACTTAAAGTTACCTTAATTGCCTTAAATTGCTTAAAATAATGGTAATCTACTTAAAACACAATTTAAGAAGCCTTTAAGTGGTCATTAAGTACCAATAAGACATTAAGAAAAATTCCTTTTTCCTGATGAAGGTCACAAAGCGCAGAATAAAATCTTCACGAGCGCTTCCCACTCAACCTCCATCATAATAACCTCAGCTTAGAGTTGTTGGTCCAGGGGGATCTTCACTTGGTGGCAGTGGTAGTCATGGTCTTGGCTTTGGCATGTCGTTGGTATCTAGTGGGTCCAAGTGGCAGGGTCAGACATCTGGGTGATATTTTCAAAAGTGATAGTTGGCAGATTGACCTTTGGTGTAAGTCCACCCCCTCCTGAGAAGCATCTCAGCAGCTGTGTCAATGTTGGAGATGAGAAGGTACAGGTCAAAGATGACGGTAGGAATGCCATAGTGACCTATGGTATCCTCGAACCAAACTACTGATGGATTCCTTCCTCTTGCAAGAACAAGCAAGGCTCATACCTCAGACAAACAGACATGATTTTGGGGCAAGATCAGCATGCAATGTTGAAGAGGCTGAGTCCAGAACTTGGTCCTGCTTCATTCTGTTCTGCTTGGCACAGTTGGCCCTGCACTCATTCACTTTGTTGGTTACCTTTTCCACTGGTTCAAGTCCTTAATGAATAGTTTCCATATGGCCAATATACCCTTCACCTCATCATCTATACCACTCTCTAGTACCCCTAAGCCATTGCCAACTATGGGTGTCAGACCAGGTGCACTGAGCACATCTCCTCATACCTCCAAGTTGGATGAAGCAGAATCAGCATGGCACAGAAGAGCATGCTAGAATACAGCAGGGACAGTTCAAGTGGGAGCAGGAGCAGCTGGGGAGCAAACAACAGGCCAAGAGCTCCAAGATGTTCAGTCAAGAAGAGCTCATCCAATTGTTCAATGATCACAAGAATAAGTGGAGACAGCTCAGGGATAGAGACATTGACCCATCTTGGTTGGAATAGCTGTGCCTGCCAGTGGCCTGTGTTCAAGCATCCTTCTGGGCTGGAGATGACAACCCATGCAATTGGTGTGTATTAACTATCCAAGTACACTCCTGATGCATCAGTCACCAGGAAAATGGAAATTTCCTTAAACTGCTTAAAGTTGGCTTAAGTTACTTAAAATGGTCTTAAAAAGTGTGAACCTACTTAAACTGTGTTTAAGGAGATTTTAAGGAGGTATTAAGTACAATAAGAATGCAATAAGACATTAAGGAAATTTCCATTTTCCTGATGGCTGCCAACACAATGAGTCCCAAGGATCATATTAAAGATCTAAGATCATCTGATGTGGTGGCACCCTGACTGACAAGTTCAACACATGGATCATCACTGCATCATCAGTGTAACAAGGTGTGGGGGTAAAATGAAATGTTGAACAGAAAATATGAGGACTAACTGGAGTAAGTACCATTGGCCTACTTGTGCATATGGATAGTGTCTTGTGCTGATGTGCAGCTGCCAGTTTTCATCTGCCAGTTTTCATACGTCACGAAGAGCGCGCGACAAGCCCAATTTAGCCGTGGGACAATCGACCTCGACCAAATACGCCATCGTACTAATACTAATACACCATCGTCCTGTCACTCTTACCATCATTGCTAAGAGTAATCCTCTAGGCAACACGACTCACATAACGTGGCCGACTACTCGAATTACAGTGCACCATCCCTGGCCCACTGTGACTTTACAGGTCTAGCCCCTTCACATTCGCTTTCTGCCGATGGGCCAGCCATGAGGCTGATCATTCCCCAAACAGATAACCTACTAAGGCCTGGTACTCTCTACTTGCCACAATCCGGTTCTCATTCCGTGTGCGAGTACAACACTGAACGTCCATTCTCCTATTAGTATTCGATACCACCTGTGTGGGAATTATCAAAGGACTGTCATCGATATCATCCTCGGCGCTTTATCTAAATGCCGCCACCGCCACACCCACCACCCGTTCCCACTGATACTCGTATCCTTGAACCCGATGAACAGTGGAAGGCCAGCCTCCGCAAACGTGTCGAACATGACCTCCTTTACATGGTCGAGGATGCCCAGATAGTACGCGACACTATTCTCAACTCTCAACCGTCTGAAAGCAGTCGCTTGCGCGCCCAACGGAACTATGAGGATCGCATGAATAACATTCGAATACTCGCGCAGGAGGAGTTTAATCGCATCTTGCGCCTAGAGAGGTCCGAACGTAAATGGGCTTTCGATGTTGTTGATTCTAACTCGTCACAATGGAGTCTCAACAAGATTCGTAAAACTGATGAAGGGCGTTTTCCCTTTCCCCCTCCGGTTGCCCCTCAAAATGTGAAAGGGATGCTCTCCACTGTTATACCTCAGCAGCGGAGCGATAGCGATAGCGAGCAAAGCCCCGATGAAAGCCCCGAAGATGACGATGATGCGGATGACCCTCACAGGCATCCCCCGTGGCAACATGGTCAGGGCCGTCAACCATATTTCCTTCCTCACGGCGGTACAGAACGCCCTCCCACGCAGAATCGTGATCGCATTGTATCAAATATCAGTATTGCCCCACGATTGCGACAAACTTCTGCTTCGGTCAGCCCTCATGATAGGCCCAGTCCGCCAACCTACATGACAGCTCCCAGAACGATCCCTGGTGCTCGACCCCCATTCGACGAGGGAGTACGCTTCACCACATCTGCGAGGCCTAGCTCGCGGCCAATGCAACGATCCCCCGAAGAAATGAGGCAGGGCATCGCCATCCCGCGCGGACCAACTACTTCCGAGGAAGGACCGCGGGGGACGTCGTGGGGCTCTCTCAACTCGCGTCGCGCCTTCGGTGATTTCAACATCAAGGACGAGCAGCGAGTGTCACCTATCGAAGGGGACCTGTCAGACGTATCAGATGACGGCTTTGGCCATCCAGATGGTCGGCAAAACGTACACAGCACGCGAAATGTACTCAGTGCAATGAACATAGAGCAGCTTACTGCGTGGTGGGAAACCGAAGCGCAGAGAAAGGAGGATGAGGCAAACCACAAGGAAGAGGAGGCAAACAGAAAGGAGGAAGAGGCTCGTCGTCTTGAGGAGAAGGCACGACAGTCTTTGGAGGAGGCCAGGCGCCTTGAGGCATACACACGACAGGCGGAGGCATCCGCTAAAACGCGTGAGGCAGAGGCCACGAAACGCGGGGCCGAGGCCCAGAAGCGCGAGGCTGAGGCGCAACGCAGGGAGGAGGTTATACGGTATCGGGAGATCGAAGTCCAACGGAAGGAGGAAGAACAAGCACAACGGAAGGAGGGGGATGCACGCAAGCGAGAGGAGATCCTCAGGCGGAAGGAGGTCGATGTACGCCACCGGGAGGATAACGTAGGAAGGAGGGAGGAGGATACGCAGCGGCGGGAAATGCTTGTTCAACAGAAGGAAGAGGTCGCGCGTCGCTTCGAAGAGGAGGCCAGGAGAAAAGAAGAAGAAGCGAGACGCAAGGGGGAGGAGGCCAACCGTATCAAGGAGGACTATGAGCGGAAGAAGCACGAGATTGAGCGAAAGGAGGCCGAACTGAAGGGGAGGGAGGCTGGGCTCCTACGCAGGGAACAGGCTGCTCGCCGAGCTAAGGGGAATTCCCGACTTGAACTCGAAGAGGCAGGACACGGAGATGAGGACACTGCCCAACTCGAACCCGAAGAGCGACACCAGAGGGAGCTGGAGGAGCGACTGCATCTCGAACAACAGCTCCTGGAGGAGACACGCAAACAGGAGGCACTTCGGTTGGAACGAGAAGAGCAGATCCGTCTCGATGAAGAAGTGAGCCGACAAGAACAGGCGCGTCTCGACCGCGAAGCCCTTCTCGAGCAGAAAGGTCTTGTAGCCGAGGCTCAGGAAAGAGAGGCGGGTCGCGTCCGGGAGATGCAGCGGCGCGCGGCTGAGGAGGAGCGGCTCAGAGTTGTCGAAGAGCAGAGTCGCAAGGCCGAGGAGAAGAACCGTCAGCGCGACGAGCTGCGTCAACAACAACAGCAACAAGAGGAGATCCTAAAACAGCGCGCCTGGGAGGAACAACAAAAGGAATTCGAACGGCGAGCAGCACAGTACTACCAACGCAAATTGGACCGCGAGCGTCAGAACAGTGTGAGTACGTCATCCGAGTCACGGACCACCCCGCATCAAAGCGGTGGTTCCACGACTGGCTCCACTGGAGTTCGTAGCAATGCATCCATTTCCACAAGTTCGACGTGGTCAAGTCGACTACCCCCGATGAGTAGTTCACACAGCACGAATTCCCTGTTCACGCCATCATCTATGCCCTTCCCCGCTACTCCTAAGCCATCGCCAACGGGTGCCAGAATGGGTGCTCCGGGAACATCGGTGGCACGCTGACGGTGGATTTTTTTCACGCCCCAGTCCGTGCTTCAGCACGCTTTGGCACAACGCTTCGCCTCGTGGGATCGCCTCGTGTGAGCCACATTGATTTTTGGACCACCTTGCTGGTAGATTTTGGCGCTCTGCGGTCTATGTACATGCACCCCGGCACATCGCTACATCCCAAGGAACCCTTCGTGTAATCCTAAAACAATTTTGGGGACCTCATAGGCTTCGCGCCTGCATATTGTACCATTGCCTCCATTCTCATATTCTTTCCTTGTCTTTATCTTTTTTTTTGTCATGTTCAGTTTTACGATACGTTCCAATCACTTGATCTAGCGTTCCTTTCAAATGGACGCGAGTCCGTGTTTGAATCTTTACTGTATGTAGGTTCTCCTCTTACGGCCGTCTAACTCACAATAGCAAACCCGACCGTTATAGTGTTAGTATGCTCCCTTTATATACTATACAGCCTTAGTCTATACTATACCGTATATACAGTACAGTATGTGTAGGCAGTAGGCCAGCTGAGGGGGAGTTGCATATACACTAATGGCTAGTGTTGTTCCAGCCCGATTACCGAGTACATCGACGACGCGACCGAGTATGGTGCAGGGCCGACTGGAACGTCGACTATCTGGCCGGTGTGCTTGACGGCGTCGCCCTTCTTGATGAAACGGTCGGTCCCGAAAATCGAGACATCGACATCGTCGGCCTTCAAGCTTCAAGTGCCAAGTTCAAGCACATCCCACAAACACCAGAGGGAAACTCCGCCGTTTCCTCCGCTAGTTACTAGTACGTTGGGAGGGATCATGCTGACCTTGTACGCTCTTGAGACCCCACACGCGTCCAATATCGTCGCCAACGCCTATGTAATGCACATGGAGATCGACGTCACGGTATCGGGAGTTTGGAAAAGATAAAGAACGTACCGAGAACGCGACCAGACTCTTCGACACTGTTACCTACGGAAGAACCAGCTATCCGAGATTCTAGAACGGAGGACATCTCCAATACAGCTAACATGACGTGTCACAGCGAGGACAATGGCAAACGCGAAACGTAACAAGTCAGCTGGGTGCATGACACTGCATGTGCAACAAGACGACATAACAAACCAGGCTCCTCGGTACAATATGAGCGCGTAACAGCCGGTGCCATGTGGGGGACGCATTCTTCCCAGTAGCGACCATGGAGAGAGATGGCAAATGCCCCCAGTTGGAAGATGGCAAAGCCGAGAGTGAGCAGGTCATCTGGAAGACTTTGCAAGCACGAAAGCACGGCTCAGGAGTGAGTCTCAAACTGAACTGAGCTGTCATGTGGCTTAACTTCTACTAGCTTGACGTCCGCGCCGGCATTCATAGGCAATCCCCCCTTCATCAATACTGTATATGTTTCCGTGTTTTTTGTTCCGATGTCATTCCGTGTCTTGGTTCCGACATCATTCCGTGTCATTGTACACGTCTTTGTACACACTGGGCATTTTACAATGTAAACCAATTCAGTCGGCTAAAGATTGGTTGGTCGAGAGCAACGTACAATCTGCGGTATGTTCTGTGCCTGTGTCGGTCTCCCGTGAACCCTCCCCCATGACACCCCCGTTTTGTTGATAGTACTGGCAGTATCATGGGCACGATATGTCTGCGCTCTGAATTCAGGAGATCTGAATATAAATTACTGGCCCCAATCGTTCGTATCATTTTCTACCAACATGCTGGGCCACATACTGTACAACCCACTGAAGTCTGAAAGAGTGTGCGGCTCCGAAGAACCCCACTGTCAAATTGCGATACACACTTACACGTCTTCTGGCATCAAGTCAGGTCAACCGACTCCGTCAGGGTGTTCCTCAAGGCCTTGTCAATAATGTCTGCCCAGATTTGGGGCAATTTAAGCTCATGGTGACAGAGACCGTTTACGGCGGCGGCGTTATCTCCAATTCTTACTGTTTATGGGCAAACAACCCTCTCCATCTCGTCCATTAATCATCTTCCACTACAATATAAAAGCGGTCCATGATGTTGCTCGTCGATCCAACCAACTCTCTTCCTCAGCCAAACGCATTTACAGTCTTGACTCCCTTTCTACAATGGCGCCTACCAGCGTTTCCAACTCTACCTATCGGATTAAGAACATTGGCAATGACAACAAATACCTTACCTTGACGAGTGCTACGCCCGCCACGCCCCTTATTGTCAAAGCATCCCAAGCTGATAACTCGCAAAAGGTACACTGAACTACAGCCATGTCTTTCCGTTCTCATACGTTCCTTTCCTTCGAAAGTGGGTTCTTAGGGGCCAAGGCATTGGTGAATCTGGCCTCCAAGAGGTCACCCTTCAGCACGTCGATGATCTGGGTTTTTTTGCTGCTGAAAAGCAGGTATGTTGATGGGCGAGCTATTTGTTTACTACCTGGATTCTCAATGCCCCACCTATCACTGTAGATTACTGGCCTTAGGATCAGGTATACCAAATTCGCTTGGGTTGTCAGGTTGAAAGCCATAGAAGATGAATATTTCACGTAAGTAATCACACAGTGCCATTCGATCGAAATGTGAATCCAACAATGTACAGGATTTACTACACCCAGGGGGGCAAGAATCTGGTGCTGTCCACGGAAAACGACGGTGATGATGTAAGTCGTTTTTCTCTTGCTGTCTCGATGAAGGCGGACAGTAATCCATAAAATCAAGGTGGAGCTTGCCAAGTTCGATGCCTCCGATGCCAAACAGCAATGGAGCTTCGAACAAGTTTCAGGTTGATTTGCCATTAGCTCGTTGTGTCTGAGCGGCGTCAGCACGGTGAAATGGTTTTTTGAATTGTTTGCGACTTGCAACAGTAGTGTTGATTGTATCCTGTTGGTTGTCACACAAATGTGAATTGTTTGCGGTTTTACTTCAGCAGTTGAGCTAGACTGGTGATTTAAGGACGGTCGCAGCCAGGCAAGGGCCACCAGGCTGCAAATTACTAGTAGTGGCCCATGCTCTGCACGGTAGGGTTGTGCACCATACCATACTGTAGTGGTTTATGGCCGGATTTCAACGGTTCACTACAGGTGTGATGCTGACTGTCACTCGTACCGTACAGGAGACTTCTATACGGTACGGTATGGGTAGCAATACGGCCGAAACCGATTGTATGGGACGGACTAAAACACCAGGTAGGGGTCCGTAGAACTGTCGTCCAGTGCTGAGACGGCCACGGCGAGGATGATGTGGACAGCGATTCTGTGGCGTCAAACGGCATGCGAGAGAGAAGGACAAGAGCGAGGGGAAAGGAACACGCTGATATTCTACTAATGTTTTGCCCTTCTCGACGAGCAGGATCATGCCAGGATGGCAGGCTTATGTACATGCAAGATACCTACACACAGTGTTCGACTTGGTATCATAGTGGTGAGGCAACTCGAATGACAGAGATATTGATGAAGGGAAAGCGCCGCAGTGGATGAACGCGATGACACTTGGCATCACAGTGCGTTGATCGCACTGAATACATAAGACAAATTGAGAAGAGAAAATATTAGCACCAAGTAAGAAACTAGAGAAAAAAAATGAAATGAGGGGTGCGAATACCTGCTGCGTAGTGGTGGCTGTGGAGATTGGAACGTGTTCATGTTTCGTATTCCATCAGTGGTCGGGGAGACAGTGGCTGGTTCAGTGTCGACACAAGGCTATGAAAATAGGAAAGGCGAAGAGTAAAAGTGGCATTGGCACTTTGCAGGGGGTGCTCAGACGCAGATGGTCCGTTCTGTTCTGAGCGTAGTACTGTGGCTCTGAAGGAATCCTTACGCGACCCCAAAGGATCGCGTCTAGGCCCTTAAAATGGGCTTGAAATCTAAAATCAAGGCCGATACCATGTCATGGAGCACTGGTGAACCATGCAACTAATGGTTGAGTGGTTGACACCGACAATGACCTAGGTCGAGGTCTAGGCTAACTTGGTGCCCAGCGTTGTAACGCGCAGGTACGAGAACATTCTTGCATTCTTGTACCTGCCAGTGACCGAACCGTTGATATTATAGGTCGCAAATTCTGCTTCGCGTAGTTTGTCGAGTACCTGATCTTCAATGAGTCGACCCGTGCAACAACAAAGCGACGGGATGTGCATGACGCCGGAAGGAGGGGGGAGGATATAAAACTCAGGACGTGCTAGCCCTGGATCATGATCATGCCCAAATGTAATCTGCGGTGAATATTTAAAAAATAAATAAATAAAATAATGGGTTTCCGTGGGATCCTAACAGTTTTTCGACATGGCCAAGCGACCTTCTTCAATGAGTAGTTCCCATACAGCCAATACTTCCTTCATCTCATCATCTATACCCCTCTCCAATACCCCTGAGCCATCGCCAACTACGGGTGTCAGACCAGGTGCACAGGGCCGCACATCTCTTCATACCTCCAAGTTGGACCAAGAAGAATGGGCGCGGCGCGTGGAAGAACGTGCTAGAATACAGCGGGAACAGTTCAAGCGGGAGCAGGAGCGGGTGGAGAGCGAACGACAGGCCAAGTGCTTTATCCGATTGTTCGATAATCACGAGAATAAGCGAAGACAGCTCAGGGATAAAGACATCAACAATCTTGGTTGGAATCGCTTTGCCTGGCCTGTATTAAAGCGTCCTTCCGAGCCGGAGGAGACGATGACACATGCAATCAGCACGTATGTACTGTCCAAGTACGCTCCTGACGCCAACACGAAGAGTCCCAAGGATCGGATCAAAGATCATCTGAAGCGGTGGCACGGTGACAAGCTCGACTCACGGATCCTCCCAGAGTCGTAGAAGAAGAACGCGAAGCCCTGAGAACTCGCCGAGAAAGTGAAGACTGGCGCGGGGTGGTGGTACGGGGGTTACATGAAATGTTGAACAGAAACTATGAAGACTAACTGGTGTGAGTACCACCGACCTACTTGCGCATATGAATACCCTGCATCTGTAATTATCAAGTTAACAATATTGCGATGTGTCAGCTTGCGATGACTTATGTTGCGTGAAAGAGCGCGTGACGACCCCAATTTAGACGTGGGACGATCGATCTAGAAGATTAATATCCCTGTCGCTCTAACCATCATTGCTGACTCGGAGAGTAGTCTTCTAGGCGACGACTCACATAGTGTGGCCAACTTCTCGAACTACACTGCACCATCGCTGGCCCACTGGGACTATGTAGGCCTAGCCCCTTCCCCTTCGCTTTCTGCAAATGGGACCATGAGGCTGATCACCCCCTCCCAAACAGATAACCTAATAAGGCCCTTGGCACTCTCTACTTTCACAATCCGGTTCTTATTCCGTGTACGGGTACGACAGTGAGCATCCATTCTCGTACTAGTATTCGATACCGCTATTTACCTGCGTGGGCTTCATCTAAGAGCCGTTATCGATATCATCCCCGGCGCTTCATCTTGGCGCAGCCTAAATGCTATTGGCATCAACGCCGACACCTCCACCAGCCGTTCGCACAGATACTCGTACCCTTGAACCCGATGAACAGTGGAAGGCCGACCTTCGCAAACGTATCGAACATGGTCTCCTTCACATGGTCGAGGATGCCCAGATAGTACGCGACAATATTCTCAACTCTCAGCCATCTGAAGAAAGCCGCGAGCGTGCCCAACGGAACTATGAGGAGAGCATGAATAACATTCGAATGCTTGCGCAAGAGGAGTTCAATAACCTGTTGCGTCAGGAGATGTCTGAGCGTAAATGGGCTCTTAATCTTGTTGACAACAATTCGCCAGACGTTGTCAGGCGGCACCAGTGGATCCTCGACCGTATCCGTAGAGAGGATGAAGAGCGTCTCCTTTCATCCCCTACCGATGCCCCTCGAAATGCCGAAGGGGTACTCCCCACTAGTTCGCAGCAGCAGAGCGATGGCGAACAAGGTCCCGATGAAAGCGAAGATGGATACGGGATTGGTGGACTGGAAGATGGACAGGTTGAATCTGACGATGTGGAAGGAAGTTCAGACGAGGGAGGGGAAGAGGAAGAAGGAGGGGATGAAGTGGACCTCAATCCTCGGCAATCACCATCACGTCCGCGCGTTTCCTTGACTCAACCCCTCCACTCAAACTCTTCCGTCTCTCAAAGGAATGCACCTTCTCTCCAGCGACAGCCACCAAATTCCCAACCCGCGGAGGACAATGATGACGATGAGGTGGATGACCCACAGAGGCATCCCCCATGGCGACATGGAAGTCAGGGGAATCAACCATATTCCCCTGGCGGTGCACCTCGCCGTCAAAGTTCTGGCTCAGTCTGGCGTCCCTCTCCACGCGCACCAGAGCCTTCTGGTGTCTCCCGTACATTCGCGCATGCCAACGGACAGGTATACAGCACGGGCTCCACGGGCCCTGTCCAGTTCCCGCGCCGTGGGAGTGTCAACAGTATTGGCTCAACCAGCAGCGGCGCAGGCCTTCATCGAGCAGGATCCATGAACTCCGATCAGTATCGTAGTAGCAGCGTTGCTCCTCACGGCGGTACAGATCGCCCTCCCGCGCAGAATCGTGATCGGATCGCATCAAATATTAGTATTGCGCCTCGCGAGCGACAAACTTCTGCCTCGGCCAGCCCACATGACAGACCCAGTCCGCCATATCCGACAGTTTCAAGAGCGATCCCTGTTACTCGACCCTCATTCGACGAGGGAGTACGCTTCCCTACATCTGCAAGCCCCAGCTCGCGGCCAATGTATATCATGCAACGGTCCCCCAAGGAAATGAGGCAGGGCATTGCGATCCCACGCGGACCCGAAGATGGACCGCGGGGAGCCTCATGGAGCTCTCTCAACTCCCGTCGCTGCTTAGGTGACTTCGGGGTCCACCGACGGCACAATAGCAAGGGCGAGCAGCGATTGCCACCTGTTGATGGGGACCTCTCTGACGTATCGGATGACGTTGTTGGTCATCTTGATGATCGACAGAGCGTACGCAGCATACGTAGTGTGCGGAGTGCAATGAGCATAGAGCAGCTGACTGCATGGTGGGAAACCGAAGCGCGGAGAAAAGAGGATGAAGCAAACCGCAAGGAAGAGGAGGCGAGCAGAAAGGAGGAAGAGGCGCGTCGTCTTGAAGAGAAGGCACGACAGTCTTTGGAGGAGGCCAGGCGGCTCGAGGCATGTGCACGACAGGCGGATGCCTCCGCCAAGAAGCGTGAAGTTGCTTCTCAAAGCAAGGAGGCGGAGGCCAAACACAAAGAGGCGGAGTCCAAGAAACGCGGGGCCGAGGCCCAGAGGCGCGAGGCTGAGGCGCAACGCAAGGAGGAGGAAGTACAGTATCGGGAAATTGAAGTCCGGCGGAAGGAGGAGAAGGCCCACCGTATCAAGGAGGACTATGAGCGAAAGAAGAGCGAGATTGAGCGAAAGGAGGCCGAACTGAAGAAGAGGGAGGCCGAGCTCTTACGTAAGGAACAGGCGTCTCGTCCTCGTCTGGCACAAGAGGAAGCTGCTCGCCGAGGCCGAGCTAAGGAGAATTTTCGACTTAAACCCGAAGAGGCAGGACATGGAGTTGAAGACACTGCCCAACTCGAACCCGAAGAGCGACACCAGAGGGAATTGCATCTTGACCAACGGCTCCTGGAGGAGAGACGCAAACAGGAGACACTTCGGTTGGAACGAGAGGAGCAGATCCGTCTTGACGAAGAACTGAGCCGACAAGAACAGGCGCGTTTCGACCGTGAAGCCCTTCTCGAGCAGAAACGCCTTGTAGCCGAAGCTCAGGAAAGAGAGACGATTCGGGTCCGGGAGTCTGAGATGCAGCGGCGCGCGGCTGAGGAGGAGCGGCTCAGAGTCGTCGAAGAGCAGCGTCGCAAGGCCGAGGAGAAGAACCGTCAGCGCGACGAGCTGCGTCAAAAACAACAACAACAGGATGAGATCGTCAGACAGCGCGCCAGGGAAGAACAACAAAGGGAATTCGAACGGCGAGCAGCACAGTACTACCAACGCAAATTGGACCGCGAGCGTCAGAACAACATGAGTACGTCGTTCGAGCCACGGGCCACCCCGCATCAAAGCGGTTCCACGACTGGCTCCGCTGGGGTTCGTAACAACGCATCTTCTACCTCTACCTTCAGCTCTTCCGCCGGTTTGACGTGGTCAAGTCGACCGTCCTCAATGAGTAATTCACACAACACGAATTCCCTGTTCACGTCATCATTTATACCGTTCTCCACTACTCCTAAGCCATCGACAATGGGTGCCAGACCGGGTGCTCCGGGAACCCGGCCGTGACAACAACTGTCTATTGCGAATCTCTAGACAACTAGTGTATTGTAATACCCCACTCATCATGCACTTGTACGATTATTAATCCCAGTCAACAATTACCGTCATCTGTTGCTGTGCAGCTCATCGTAAGATGAGACGAACAGTACTAATATCGAAGACGAGAAGACGGGTGGTGACGGTGGTCCAGCGTAGACGCGCACGTCGGAGTTTGGAGCATGCGTCTCCGTACATACAGTACTAGGCTCCCTCCTTGTAATTACACCCTCTCTCCGCTCCCTTGAGCAGTCCCGCTTAAGACATTCTCCGTCAACCGGTACCCGACTCAGCAAATCAGCGCAGAATTATCACAGCTGACAAAACAGCAACCACTTAATAAGCGGGCCTGTTGGATCACTACCGCAAGCTTCGCTGCGGCAAGCACGGGCTCACCTCTCTGACGGCGCTTCCCACTCGCCCGTATACTCAACAAACTCACACACGTTCGACTGCATCCACACCTCACAATTCCCAATCGCAAATCACACCCCCGCCCTCATCCCCTAACGACTTTTAGATTTGCTCCCAGGCGCCAAGACGGACGGCTGCAGATCAGCTCGGTCAAACGAAGGGCCTCGTGCCCAAATCACAACTTTGAAATCCAGCGAGCAGCATATGAACGTGGTCCACTCGTGGCCCGATCGATTGGATCACTGTACTCACCAGCTTTGTTGAGGTCCCATCATTTTCTTTTTTCGATTCTGGTGGTTCACTGTCTTTCTTGGGATCAGGTTTCCCGTGCGCCCTTTTGTAGAGGCCGAAAGAGACCGAGTGCGACCATGACGCCACATCGTCATCATCGGACTAGTCGATGGCTCTGCTGGGGGTCGTAACAGCGCATCTTCTACATTTACCTTCATTTCTTCCGCTAGTTCGACGTGGTCAAGTTGACCGTAGTTCCCACTCCTTCACCTCATCATCTATACCTTTTTCCAGTGCTCCTAAGCTATCCAACTACGGGTGAGACCAGGTGCACTGGGCACATCTCCAGGTCGGACGAAGCAGAATGGGTGCGGCGCGTGGAAGAGCGTGCTAGACAACAGCAGGAACAGTTCAAGCGAGAGCAGGAGTGGCTGGAGAGCAACCGACTGGCCAAGAGCTCCAAGATGCTCAGTCGAGAAGAGCTCATCCGATCTAACTGTTCGATAATCACGAGAATAAGTGGAGACTTGAAATCAGGGATAAAGTATATGCACTCTTTCTCGTTAAACAACTAATTCTATGATACCCTGTCAGCTTGTGGACTTATGCGCAATTTGCGTGTCTCGTGCCTCGTGCTGATGTAGGAAGAGCGCGTGACGACCCCAATTCAGACCGTGGGATGATAGAGGATTGGTTTATCGCCACATACTAATACCATCGCCACATACTAATACACCATCGTCCTTTGACTCTTACCATCATTGCTGAGAGTAGTCTTCTAGGCAACACTCCAGACAACAACTCACAACTGCTCGAACTACACTGCACCGACCGCTGGCTCACTGGGACTTTGTATGCCTAGCCCCTTCTCTTGCTTTCTGTATATGGGCCAGCCATGAGGCTGATCACCCCCTCCCAAAAACAGGTATCCTACTAAGGTCCTTGGTACTCCCTACTTGTCACAATCCAGTTCTCATTCCGTGTACGAATACAACAGTGAGTATCCGTTCTCATACTAGAATTTTATACCACTATTAACCTGCGTGGGCTTTATCTAAGACCCATTATCAATATCATCCTCGGCGCTTCATCTAGGCACAACTGAAATGCCGCCACCGCCACACACACTACCTCTCATCCGTACAGGCACAGATACTCATATCCTTGAACCTGATGAACAGTGGAAGGCCGACCTTCGCAGACGTGCCAAACATGACCTCCTTCACGTGGTCGAGGATTCCCAGATAGCACACGACACTATTCTCAACTCTCTGCCATCTGAAGAAAGCTATAAGCATGCCCAACGAGACTACGAGGTGAGCATAAATAACACTGGAATGCATGCACAAGAGGAGTTCAATCGCCTGTTGTGTCAGGAGATGTCAGAGCGTAAATGGGCTCTTGATGTTGTTGACAACAACTCGCCAGACGTTGCCAGGCAGCAGCGGTGGATCTTCGACCGTACCCATAAAGCCGATGAAAAGCGTCTTCCCTTCCCTATCAATGCCCCTCAAAATGCCAAAGGGGTACTCTCCACTAGTTTGCAGCAGCAGAGCGATGGTGAGCAAGGCTCTGATGAAAGTTCCGAAGATAAATATGGAACTGGTGGACTGGAAGATGCAGTGAACCACAGCCCTCGGCAATCATATCCACCATCACGTCCGCACGTTCCTTTGACTCAACCCCTCCACTCAAAGTCTTCGGCCTCTCAAAGGAATGCACCTTCTCTCCAGCGACAGTCACCAAATTCCCAACCTGCAGAAGACAATGACGACGATGAGGTGGATGACCCACATGGTCATCCCCCAAGGCAACATGGGAGTCAGGGGAATCAACCATATCCCCCTGGTGGTGCACCTCACCATCAAAGTTCTGGTTCTCAGGCCTCAGTCTGGCGTCCCTCACCACCTGCACCAGGGCCTTCTGGTACCTCCCGTACATTCGCGCATGCCAATGGACAGGTATACAGCACGGGCCCTACGGGCCCCGTCCAGTTCCCGCACCGTGGCAATGTCAACAATACCGGCTCAATCAGCAGCGGCGCAGGCCTTCATCGAGCAGGATCTATGAACTCCGATCAGTATCATAGCAGTAGCGTTGCTCCTCGTGGCGGTGCAGAACGCCCTCCAGCACAGGATCATGATCGCTTCATTTCAAATATCAGTATTGCCCCACGATTGCAACAAACTTCTGCCTCGGCCAGCCCACATGACAGACCCAGCCCGCCAACATATCCGACAGCTCCAAGAACGGTCCCTTCTTCTCGACCCTCATTAGACAAGGAAGTACGCTTCTCCGCATCTGCAAGTCCCCCCTCGCAGCCAATGTATAGTATGCAACGGTCCCCCAAGGAAATTAGGCAGGGCATTGCGATCCCACACAGACCAACTACTCCGGAAGAAGGACCGTCGGGAACCTCATCGAGCTCTTTCGGTGACTTCAGGATCCACCAACGGCACAATCGGAAGGGCGAGCAGCGATTGTCGCCTGTTGTTGAGGATCTCTCTGACATTTCAGATGACGCTGTTGGTCATCTCAATGATTGGCAGAGCATACGCAATACATGTAGTGTGCACAGTACAATGAGCATAGAGCAGCTGACTGCGTTGTGGGAAACTGAGGCGAGCAGAAAGGAGGATGAGGCAAACCGCAAGGAAGAGGAGGCGAGCAGAAAGGAGGAAGAGGCACATCGTCTCAAGGAGAAGGCACAACAGTCTTTGGAGAAGGCCAGGCAGCTCGAGGCAGAGGCCCAGAGGCGCGAGGCCGAGGTGCAACGCAAGGAGGAGGAAGTACGGTATCGGGAGATCGAAGTCCGGCGGAAGGAGGAAGAACAAGCACAACGGAAGGAGGGGGATGCACGCAAGCGAGAGGAGATCCTCAGACAGAAGGAGGTCGATGCACGCTACCGGGAGGATAACATCGGAAGGAGGGAGGAGGACGCACAGCGGCGGGAAATGTTTGCCCGACAGAAGGAAAAGGACGCGCGTCGCTTAGAGGAGGAGGCATGGAAGAAAGAAGAGGAGGCCAACCTCATCAAAGAGGACTACGAGCGGAAGAAGCGCGAGATCGAGCGAAAGGAGGTCGAACTGAAGAGGAGGTTGGCCGAGTTCTTACGCAGGGAACAGTCGTCTCGTCTGGCACAGGAGGAAGCTGCTCGCCGAGCTGGGGAGGATTTCCGACTTGAACCCGAAGAGCCAGGACACGGAGATGAGGACGCTGCCCGACTCGAACCCGAAGAGACCACCCAGGCAGTTGCAAGTAACCGCGCCATCGAGGACGCCGAAAGCACTCCACCCAAACAAGAGAAGCAGCAGAAGGCGCGAGCTCAAAAGGGGCCGAAGGCTCAGACGGAGCGTCGAAAAGATAAGGGATTTGAAGAGCGACACCTGAGGGAGCTGGAGGAGCAGCTGCATCTCGAACAATGGCTCCTGGAGGAGAGGCGCAAACAGGAGGCACTTTGGTGGGAACGAGAGGAGCAGATCCGTCTCGACGAAGAACTGAGCCGACGAGAACAGGTGCGTCTCAACAGCGAAGCCCTTCTCGAGCAAGAACGTCTTGTAGCCGAGGCTCAGGAAAGAGAGGCGATTCGCGTCCGGGAGGAGCAGCGGCGTGTGGCTGAGGAGGAGCGGCTCAGAGTCGTCGAAGAGCAGCGTCGCAAGGCCGAGGAGAAGGGTCGTCAGCGCGACGAGTGGCGTCGCCAGCAGCAACAGCAACAGGACGAGACCTTCAGACAGCGCGCCAAGGAGGAACGACAAAGGGAGTTCCAGCGGCGAGAGGCACAATACTACCAGCGCACCTTGGAACCCGAGCGTCAGAACAACATGAGTACGTCGTCCGAGTCACAGGCCACCCCGCATCAAAGCGATTCCACGACTGGCTCCGCTGGGGTTCGTAGCAATACATCTATTCCCACAAGTTCGACGTTGCCAAGTCGACTGCCCCCGATGAGTAGTTCTCACAAAGCGAATACTCTGTTCGCGTCATCATCTACTATACCCTTGCCCACTGCTTCTAAGCCATTGTCAACGGGTGCCAGACCAGATGCCCCGGGAACATCGACGGCAAGAGCACTGAAAGGTGAAGACAGGTACGGCAGTTGAACGAGCTGTTGAAACTCTCTAGAGTGAGTCTATCAAGTTGTGCATGCCAGAGTAATGTGGATAACAACTGTCTTTTGCGCAACTTAGTGTATTGTAATACCCCACTTATCACGCACTTGTACGATTATTAATCCCTGTCGACAATTACTGTACCATCGTGTTTGCTATGCAGCTAATCGATCCCAAGCAGTGCCGACCATCTGATCACAAAAATGGATAGCCACGGCAGACGGTAGAAGATGAGAAGACGGATGGCTGCAGATCAACTCAGTCCAACGGAAGGCCTCGTGCCCAAATCACAATAAGTTTGAAACCCAGCAAGCAGAAAACCAACGTGGTCCACCCCTGGCCTGATCGATTGGATCACAGTACTCACCAGTTTTGTTGTGTCCCATCATTTCAGTTGGCTACCTTTTTTCGATTCTGGTGGTCCCCCGTCTTTCTCGGGATTAGGTTTCCCATGCGCTCTTTTCTAGAGGCCGAGACCGACTCTGACCATGACGCCGCATCGCTGTCATCGGTGGGTTGGGGCTGGTGCTAACTGACTACCCAAATACTCCAAGGGCTTAGACGTGATATAGACCATGGATCAGTGAAATTAATCTTTGCCCAGAATGAGAATTAATGTCTCTCACGAGCATCATCAAGGTGGATTCTAGCGTACGTGGTCGCCGTAACTGGCACCCTCAACGTTTGCCTTTTTATCCATCGGGTTGAAAGGCTGACTGAAAGGCGCTCGCCGGGGGCGGCGACATGATTATACGACGAAAAAATCACCGATGTTGTCCGAGAATCGCGCTCGTCGAAGAGTGCTGCGGCGGCAACCGTCAGAGGTACAACCATTTTTTCCGGGGTGCAATAGCCACTGCCATCTGAGGATCAAAGTTTCATCTATCAAAAGACTCCAGAGTGCCACATTAGTTTTCACTTTCGGTTGTGGCGTTTCATTGTAATGAAGGCTAGCCTTGGCTTGCGTCACTTTGCAACTACATCACAATTGAACTAACAAGTTTCAAGTGTTCAAAATTGCCCGACTAACTGCGACAAATCACGCTTGCTCCTCACAGTCATTTCAGTGAAACGTCTCATAAGCTATGCGCGTTTTCTCTTTGAATATTCCCATCTCGTCATCAAACCCATCCATCCAACTTTGAAATAGAGTTCGAGTCCGGATTCGCCCAGTAGCCCAGCCCTTGCGTCTGCAAAATGAATTCGCCACTCATCACACCATTTGAGTTCTAAGACCGGGACTCCCCTGACCACCAGGGACAATTCCGCGGGACTGTGAGAAATGCGCTGATCCGTCCATGGGGGGCGTATCAGTTGGTTACACACGGTCCAGGTGCGGGGACCAAAGGGAACGGGCGAGTACATTGACAGTAAAGTACCATACAAAGCGCCGAGAACAAAAGGTGTGATCGACCATCCGAGAGAGTCGTGGTACGTGCATAACCTCCGCCCATGTCGGGCGGGCTCGTCCTTGTGATTGCCTTGCTTGGAGTGGCGACCAACCCCTCAGGCCTCAGCAGCGACGCGAGCGTGACACTATTTCTACACTACAATTGAATGGCGGTATTCCATTACGGGGTAAGGTATCTCGCGTATAAAGTTATTCCCCTGGACGGGGAGGCGGCGTCCGCCTTTTTGCGTGACTTGCGTAATTTTGGAATTTCGGGTCGAAATTTCGACGAGCGACCCTGCGTTTTTTTCTGGCGCTAGTTTCAACGCGTTTGGTATCTATCCTATCTGCATCCGTGACACCCGGCCGTCCTGGGTCCTGTCCTGTCCTGTCGGGTTTGAAAAGAAAACATACTGTTGAAAAACAAACTCGGTCTCCGTGTAAAAACGTACTTTGCAATGCGGTGCTGAAATTCTGCAGAGAAACCAGGGCATGTATGGAAACTTTTGTTTGTTCCTGATACATTGAGGACATGGTAGGTAACCTCCGCTTCTGCTCTACTGTACATGCACGCATAGATAAAGATAATAAAAAACGTTGTTCGAGGATGTTCGTGCCTACGCGACGAAAAACATCATGGGGGAGGACCATGCCATGACGTACTCCAGCCATCAACACACCGTATTGCGCCAATGGCGGATCCCGTCAAGAGACGACATCGAACGTCAGATGCGTGTGCGCGTTCGGATATCTGCGGCGCTATGCTCGTAGGAGTACTTGTACCTCTCTACGGTCACCGTCTGATCACGGTCAAACACCCAAAAAGAAAAAAAAAAAAAAAGGGGGAGGCGCTAGACGGACACGCAGCTCTCTCCTCTGGAAACTTCCGAGTCGGTGTCAGTGCCTTCCCGGCCCCTCCCCCTCTCCCA
>QFEZ01000110.1:682-11368 GCA_003316425.1 Russula lepida
CTCATGTACCCAATGCTTGGCACTCGTCCAGACCTAGCCTACACTGTCACAGTACTTGGACGACATGCAGCAACATCTGGTGAAGAAAGCATGCACTCGATCGCACTTTTCGTTACCTCCGAGCCACAAGTGACCAGCAACTACTCTTCCAAAAAGGGACACCAAGGGGAACCACATTGCATGCCTATGTTGACACAGACTGGGCCAGTGATGTCAATGACTGAAAGTCGACCTCAGGTTATGTCTTCAAGCTGGGAGGGGGCGCCATAAGCTGGAGCTCTAAAAAGCAAACATCAGTCGCCCTATCAAGCACAGAGGCCGAGTATGTCGCAGCTGCACATGCAGCGAAAGAAGCCATATGGTTGAGGTACTTACTCACCGATCTGGGCCTGGATCTTCAATCCCCAACTGTCCTCCACATGGACAACCAATCAGCGATCGCTATCGCACAAAATCCCGAGTTCCATGACAGGACCAAGCACATTGAAGTGCGACACCACTTCCTACGCTACAAAGTCGAAAACCTCGAAATCAGCCTCAATTACATCCCTACTGGGGACCAAACTGCAGATGCACTTACCAAGGGACTTGTCCGCGAGAAGCATGAAAGATTTGCTGAAGAAATGGGTGTTCATGCAGTGGGCTGAGGGGGCGTGTTGGAGGGGGTTTAGTGAGGACCCCAGATTAGTAAGCAGTTCAGCCACACGGCACGGTATGAATCACACTACTTTAGTTCACGTTTATTAGACATCGGATGTGATCATACATTCCTACTGTCATTCCTTTTCAACCTATATACTTTACTATATGTCAGCTAGAGACCCTCAGTCGTTCTACCCAACCAACTGGGTTTCACTCCAATATGATGCTCCTCTGTGATTACATTTCCAGCTTGTACAAATTCTAACCTACTCCTTTTAACTGCCCATACATAATGAAGAGACTATTGTGGTGGCACAGCTGTAAGGTGGATGACTTGGCTGTGCTTGCACAGACCACTCCAGTGCCCCTTGCCATATAATCTGAGCTGTCCAGGGCATCTCAGCTTCAATCTCCCTTCTAATGTGTTGACTCCTTCCTGCACAGGATTGCCTGACTTGGTTTAGTTGGCCCAAGCAATACATTTCCATTTTCTACCTTAGTTCACATTGCTTTTTGGTTCATCTTTCTTTCTGATCTCAATCTACTCCCTAATATTTCAATTAATGTCACCCAGTTTCTTAACTCCATACATCTCAGACATCCCTCTCTTATTCATTTTCATTCATAGTATTCACTCCTAGCATGATCTAACCTCATTTACCATATGCATGCTCAATAGTGCTTCACTAGTGTACATGCTTGGTGTCACATGCCATGTGATGCCTGAGTGACCACAGTCCATGCATCTTTGCCTTTTCACTCCCTAGCTAGACTCTTTTGCTCACTTGCTTGCCTGTTTTGTCTGTCTTACAACACAAAAGGATTAGTCAAACTCAGAACCCTCATGTATATAACAAATGCCTTATAGTTAGAATGGAGTTCCTGGTCTTTTCCCCCTCTTTTTGTGTGTGTTGCCATCTCAGGACACTTTTCCCTCTTTCTACTCAATCGCTTTTCTCTTATTGTCACAGCTTAGGGCAAGGCAAATCATCACATGGATGTATGTCTCCTCTTCTGTTTCAATGCTAATATCCCTCCCTTTTTAGGAACTATTTCTCTGTGCCACTGAACTCACTCAGTGACACTCATACCACCCCTTGGCATTTTACAGCAGCCCATTAAGCCCATGTGTAATCCCTTGACTTGATGGAAGAACACTGTGAGGCATGCTCCAACTCTGGGTGATGTAGAAGAAAAGGAGTGTGACAATGATGACCCAGCCCTGACAGCTCTAACCAACTCAAATCCATGTGTTGCAGGCAAATTCTGGAGTGCTCTTGACTTGGACACACTGTTTGACACACTTGAAGAGATGCCAATGTGGTATGTCTTTTGTGTAAACCTGAATGACTCACAGCTGCTGAATCAGTTCGAGGGTCACTCAGTCAAGGGACAAATCTGTAGCCTGGGCTTGACAGAGATTGCACAGTGGTGTGTGAACGTGTTCAAGGTTGGCATGACACCCTGTGAATTCTGCAATCAGTACCAGGAAAGACTTGTGGAAGTGGGGGTCCAGACCATTCAGTCAAAAATAGTCACACTTCTGGTTCCCCTGACATGTACAAATGGTCATACAAGTGGGACTACCCGATGGCCGGCCGAACCAGCGTATATGTGGTTCCGGCCAACCCAAAAAATGTTATATTCCCAAATTAATATAGTGTAGGTGTAAGGTGTACTTGACTAATACCACATGTGCAATCATATGTTCTATGCACATATGGTACCAGCCGACCATGCTAAACATGCCCAGTCAGCTGATGCCATATGTGTCATCATATATGCCTGGCCGCAGAAAATGGGCAGCCAGCCAATACCATATGTATGACCATACATGCTATGCACATATGGTACCAGCCGGCTGTGCTGAACACAGGCAGTTGGCTGGTACCATATGTGGGATTATATATGCCATGTGCATATGGTACCAGCCGGCTGTGCTGAACACAGGCAGTCGGCCAGTACCATATGTGGGATTATATATGCCATGTGGATATGGTACCGGCTGGCTGTGCTGAACACAGGCAGTTGGCCGGTACCATATGTGGGATTATATATGCCATGTGGATATGGTACCGGCCGGCTGTGCTGAACACAGGCAGTCGGCCGGTACTATATGTGGGATTATATATGCCATGTGGATATGGTACCGGCCGGCTGTGCTGAACACAGGCAGTCAGCTGGTACCATATGTGGGATTATATATGCCATGTGGATATGGTACCAGCTGGCTGTGCTGAACACAGGCAGTCGGCTGGTACCATATGTGGGATTATATATGCCATGTGCATATGGTACCGGCCAGCTATGCTGAATACAGGCAGTCGGCCGGTACCATATGTATGACCATGCATGCTATATACATATGGTACCAGCCATGCTGAATATGGGCAGTTAGTTGATACTATATGCACAATCACACAATGCACATATAGCACTGGCTAACCATGAAAGTTAGATTGTACACATACAAGAATATCCTGATTCCATTAAATATATGCAAACTAGATTTCACTAAAAGTTTATGTTTTTTTCAAACTTCTCTTCGGCATTTTTTCTGAATCTCTCCCAAATGTCCTTTTGCTTTGCAGCATATGCCTTTAATCCTGGTTTTGGATAAGCTTTGTATCGCCTCTCCCATTCTTGCTCATGGTGTTTGAACCATAGAGTGGTCCAAACCATCTCATGTTTTACAATTTGTAGCTCTTCTTTCCATCTTTCATATCTGGCCCTAGCTTTTAGCCAGCTAATTCTATGAACTTTTAAATGGATATGTAAATTTTGAGAAATTCAAGCTGAATGTATTTAGGCACTTACATTCTTCATTCCATAGATCAGTTGGCTCAAGCTGACTTCCCCCAATTCTCCAAAACCAGGGAAGAATATCAGAACTTTGACCCAACCAATTTTCCTCAGTAATATCCTTGGAGACTCCTAGTTCTTCAGGCTTTATGAGTTGGTACTTTTGTAGGGTATCTTGAGAAGCTTCCAAACGAAATAGTGACCCTCTTGCCCTATGGTAACTCTGAACATCCCTGGTAATCTTTAGGGCCACCCTTCGGATATCTTGTTTAGATCTGGTATCAGTTCTGACTGAAGTTGAACTTCGGAAGTTTATCCTATAAAGAATAGACTTGTGACCTAAATGAGTTCTTAGTTTTTCTAAACTGTCATTTGCCTGCCCAATGCGTAATTGGACCTCCTCCTGTATCAGGCTCTCTAAGCCTGCCTGTTTAAGGCAAGAAATCCTGACATAGGATGGCATGCAAAGGGTAAGATCTTCAGGAAAGCCCTCATTTGGATCTGACAATGGATCATCTTCATATGGATCTTCTTTGGTGTCTTCATCTATTTTGGCTTCCCAGAATGCCTTTTCTCTCTCTTCATCATCCAAAGTCTCTCCTTTCTCTTCAGGACAGAAGGCAGGATTGTCCTCATGGAAAAAGGCAACATCTGTGTCCAAATTATCCATGTAAAGTTGTGCCTTTTGGTTAAACTTGGCAATCCTGGTGCGAAGGCTTTGTTGCTTTTGAAGAATGTTAGCCTTTTGGGATGCTGTTGGGTTCATAGGCAAGCAGTGTATATCTGCTTGTAATATATCTCTGAAATAGCAACATTAATATTGGAGCCTTTTAATTATTGAGTGATCTGTTTACTCACTGGGCATCCTCAATACTAATACCTTCTATTAACCAGGTCACAGTGCCTTGTATTCCAGAGGTTTGTGTCTTGGCATCCAGGAGATTAAGTCTCATCTCAGCCAATGTGGGAGCTATAGAAAGGTGCAAGATTTAGCAGCAAGAATAATGAGCAAAAGCACTTTGAAAAAGTTAGATAACTAACCTTTGTCCATTTGTAGACTGTATATATCTAAAGCTTCCCCCCTTTCATTATCAGCATTCTCTGCCTCTTTGGTCCAAAGGCCTAATTTGCTAGCATCTAAGGCAGAGCTGAGCTCTTCAAATGGACCTTTTATGGATTTTACTCCATCAGAAGCAGCTTTGAGTTTCCTTAACAAAGTTTTTACTATTATTTAAAATGAGTTAGACTTATGGAACGTACAATTGAGATTGAAATTTCACTTACCTATTCCCACTAGCTTTTTCCAGTTTGAGTCTCTCATATGATCATCATAAAGTTCTTGACGATGGGCCAAAGTCATTGATCTTGCAGAAGGTGAGATTTTATTAAAGGAAGCCCAAAGGGTTTCCAATATCTCTCCATCAATATGGCCTGCCCCTTTAAGAAACATAAGACTGAACCTGGAGAAACATGGGGCCTTATGGGCACTCAAATGGAATTTTCCAATGGCAGGCACCACTTTCAAGTTGTCTGGCAAGAATAGGCTTGAAGATTTCTCTACCCTAGCCAAGAAATTCTTGTGCCATTGGCAAGCCACATCATAGGTAATAATGGCTTGCTGTAAACCATTTGAGTTGTAGGAGATTGCTTGACAAATGGAATAGTCAATATTTTTTTGCCTTTAAACCAGATTTAGAAATCAGTAAATTGTTTATATAAATATAGAAAATGAATTTACTGTTCTCCCTTGTAAAAGTCAACCACAGAATGGGGAACAAAGCAACCATGATGAGCACAGGCAGTAGCACCCACACCAGTTGTAACCGGCCTTGGGAACAGGAGTTGATGCGTCACTCTGTTGCCCATGTAAGAGATGAAGAACCGGTACAAAAGGTTTGTTGGTCTAGTCCTGTGACGTCATCGTGCGTCATGAGTCTAGACGCAGCGTCTTGTTATCTCGCATATTGGTCCGATGATATGTCTCTCTGCCCTGTTTCATGTTCACCTGTTTGTACGGGTCTAGCCTGTGGGGGCCCTTGTACCTCTACCATTGTTTCGGACTTTTAGACTCCCGTTCGGTTTGGCCTTAGGCCCCTAGCTAGTCTATCTTGTAACAGTATATAGGGAGTGCCTTAACTGCCCTAAACCAGCAAGTTGAGTCTCCTGTCTCAATTTACATGTCTCCTTTTCTTCTCTTTCTCTCTCTCACAAGAGGGTCTTGCTAAGGGACTTGCAAGGCAGGAACCTCTTACTCTGTCAAAGCTACACAGGAGGGCATGACTCCTACCAAGTTATACGACAATTGGTCTAAGCACTGACGCATACAAAGCGGTGGTGACATTAGACTCAACTTTGTTATTCAAGACGGCTAGCAACACGACACCGTTGACTCAGAAGCAACTGCTTGAGTCGAATCCTAACCGATGAGTCTTCACTTTACCCAACGACGATAGCAGGAATAGTACGGGAAAGGACCTGCTTTTCTTCTCTACAAAGGAACCTCTATCACTGATGGATGCAATTCCTGTCGCTCTCAATCAAGGATTGTGGCATCAAATCACCAAAGATCTTACATTCGGAATCCCAGCACCTGAAGTACACAAATACAACGATCCACCATACCCTAAGGAGAAGGGAAAGGCCAAAGTTCAAGTCAAAGAAGACAAAGAAGAGGACATCGACGAATCAATACAAAAACAAGTTGACGAGGATATCAGGCACTCTCCCATAGCACCAGACGCCATTCTATCCACACGAGCAGGACTAATTCTCGACACCATGAGCAGCACTACTACAGAAACAGCGGCCTTCACGGTGGCCAAACCAAGCACGACACGGGTCCAAAAAGCATTCAGAGCAGCGATGAAAAAGTATACCCCACCAAACCCACCGAAGAAGGGAGGACCGCCAGGCGGATCTGGACCCCCTGGGGGATCAGGAAATCCCGGTGGGAGTGGAGGAGGAGGAGGACAGGGAGAAGCAGGACAAGGACAAGGAAATCAAGGGGGTGATGCCCGACTCATGGGTGCCCCACCCGCTATCTTCAGCGGGGATAGGAAACTCGCAGATAACTTCATGGATGAGCTTCTCCTCTACTACCGCATTAATCGGCTAAATCCGACTCTCACTTCGCCAATCACTAGAGTGGCAGTAGCCCTCTCTTACATCAAAGGCGAGGATGTCGCGGGATGGGTACGCGACATGGGGGTGTTCCTAGACAACCTCCTCCCAGAAGATGACACAGACGATGTGTGGGACCATTTCGTGGATGCCTTTGGGGCTAGGTTCCAAGACTCTACAAAAGCAGACCGGGCTAGAAACGAGTTAGAAAAGCTACAACTCAAAATGCCCTTCGTAGATGAATACACTTCAGAGTTCGAAGAACTGGTGAGGAAGGCCGACTACCAAGCAGGAAACCCTGAAACCCGAAGACTCTTTATGAAGGGGCTCCCGGTCAAAGTCCTTGAAGAAGTTATGCATGGTGGGACTCCCGCCACTTACAAAGATCTCAAGCAACGAACTGTGGAGGCGGTACAGTCCCAACAAACTATATACAATATCATCCGTGGAAGAAGCCAAAACAACCCCTCAAATGCCCCTTTCCGGCCAAAACCATTCAATTGGGGCAACAAACGCTTCGATCAAGGGCAGCAATGCCCCCAATGGAACTCTTCGAACACCCCTCGACAATATAACGATAGGGTAGTCCCCATGGACATAGGACGGGCGAGAGGTTTTCAGCCCAGAGGTCAACGGGGAAATTACCGACAGTTCCAAGGTCGGGTCGCGGTGCTAAACGAACCAGGAGGGCCTCAAGCCGTTCGACAAGGACGAGGATGAGGAGGCAATAACAATGCCCCATGAGGAGCATGTTTCGAATGCGGCCAGTTTGGCCACTATGCTCGAAACTGCCCCCGCAGAGTCAAACAATCTAGCATCAACCTCATGGACGCTGATTGGGATAGTGACTCTGCTATTGACATACCTCCCCTCGAGGTCCCCCGAGACACGGTTGCATCCGCGAAGCACCTCCTCTCTACGATGAGCGACGAAGAATGAAAACAACTGGCCGAAGAAATGGGAGTAACGGAGGATTTTCCCACAGCCTAATTAGATCGGCACTAATTAGGCAAAATAGCACTGGAGATGTATTCCTTTCTGCACGGAAATCTATGACCCTTCGATTTTTTGTTCACTCCATTGCAAAAAGAGCCGAAGCGATTGCCCTCATCGATTCAGGGGCAACGGAAAACTTCATGAATCTAATGTATGCTAAATGGTTGCGACTACCTATCGAACAAATGAAAGAGTCAAGAAAACTCCTCAATGTCGACGGCACCGAGAACAAGAACGGCGAACTCAAATACTATACTGACCTATCAGTCCAAACAGGTCAAACTCGCCAAAAACTTCGATTTTACCTTACCGAGTTAGGAGAACACAAAGCAATACTGGGATACCCATGGTTCGCAGCAGCACAGCCCAAAATTGATTGGAGACGAGGATGGATCAATCACACTCAACTTCCAATTATTCTACGGGCAAATAATGCCAAAAAAGCGCGGTTCGTTCCTCGATCTATCAATGCCCCAAGAACAAGGGGGCCGCAAGAATATTTCATTGGTCGAGTAATATTCCACTCAAAAGCCATTCCTTTATCGCCAATAAAAGGAGTGCCAGAAGAATACCAATGCCATAAAAAGGTTTTTAGCGAACAGGAATCACAGAGACTGCCACGTCATACCATATGGGACCATGCCATTGAACTCCTACCTGGAGCGCCCTTGTCTTTACCAGAAAAACTACTTCCTCTTACCCAAGCAGAGATTGCTGAAGCCGGGAAGTTTGTACAAGAACATCTAAAAAGGGGAACTATCAGGGAATCGTGGAGTCCATACGCAGCTAACTTCTTCTTTGTCAAGAAGAAAGATGGAAAACTACGTCCAGTCCAGGATTATAGACCCATCAATAAATGGACCAAGAGGAATCGCAATGTATCCCCATTAATTCCTCAAACAATCGATTGTCTAAGTGGATGCACCCTGTTCACAAAATTTGATGTACGATGGGGGTATAACAATATCCAAATCAAGCCAGGAGATGAATGGAAAGCGGCATTTCTTACCCCGGAAGGACTATTCGAACCGACGGTAATGTTCTTCGGCCTCACCAACTCACCAGCAACATTCCAAATGATGATGAACACTATATTTCGAAGACAAGTAGCCCAAGGATGGCTATTGGTTTATATGGATGATCTTGCTATCCATACAAAACGACGTACTGGAGAGACCGAAGAACAACATAAAATGCGACATAAAGCCTACATTCATAAAGTCCTTGATATTCTCGAACAAAATGATCTATATCTAAAACCCGAAAAATGCGCCTTCGAACAAGAGGAAATTGACTACTTAGGCGTCATTGTAGGGCAAGGAATATTGAAAATGGATCCAAAGAAGGTCCAAGCTGTAACCGATTGGAAGCCACCTACTACGGTAACAGAAGTTCGTCAATTCCTGGGATTCACTGGCTATTACCGTTATTTCATTCCCAACTACTCAAAAGTTGCACGACCACTCCTCGATCTCACGAAGAAAACTACTGAGTGGCATTGGGACAGAGCACAGTCGGCAGCATTCGAACACCTAAAGTCGCTGATGAGCAAGGCACCTGTTCTACAACAACCCAATTTTGCCAAACGATTCTATCTTCAAACCGATGCATCAGCATATGGCGTGGGCGCCATACTCTCGCAAGCGGCAGGCGATATGGACATCATCCCTACCAAAAATTCGAAACCTAAACTCCATCCAATTGCATACTACTCTGCAACATTTTCCCCTGCAGAACGAAACTACGACATCTATGAAAGAGAACTGCTAGCCGTGATGAAATCCCTTGCGCACTGGCGTCATTACCTAGGATGGACCAAATACCCCTTCATCATCCTTACAGATCACGCTAATCTCCAATACTGGAAGGCTCCAAAGAATCTCAATCGACGGACCGCATGATGGCATGCAGATCTACAAGAATACGATTTCGAAATCCAACACATCCCTGGGAAAACAAATACAGGCCCAGATATCTTATCTCGACCGCCTGGGGCAGACCAAGGGAAAGACGACAATCATAACATCACCGTCCTCTCTCCTGAAAGGTTTATCTGCCAAGCGAAGGTGCTAGAACCATCCGAAACGAAGAAAAGGGATCTCATGATACTAGTTCACGACCACCCCACCGCGGGACACCCAGGAAGAGATGAAACTTTGCGTCAAGCCCAAAAGCACCTCACATGGGCCGGGATGAAAGCCTGGATCAGTGAATATGTGAAGGGTTGTGCAACGTGTCAACAGAATAAAATTCTTACCCACCGATGCAAAACCCCCCTTTTCCGAATCACAACCCCAGAAAACGCTCTCCCCTTTCAACAGGTGTCAATGGATCTCATCACTGGACTACCTAATGTGCGAGGGAAGGACGCAATCCTCACCATAGTCGACCATGGATGCTCTCGAGCTGCACTCTTCCTCCCCTGCTCCACTACCATTACCGGTCTAGGGATAGCTAACCTCTACTTCAGAAATGTCTATCCATGGTTTGGAATACCCAGAAAGATCATAACAGATAGAGACCCCCATTTTACGTCACACTTCGGGAGGGCATTAACTCAGAAACTGGGGATCCAGCAAAACATCTCTACTGCATTTCACCCCCAAACTGATGGTCTCTCGGAATGGAAAAACCAATGGATAGAACAATATCTCCGCATTGTGACATCAACAACCCCCGAGGACTGGACCAGCTGGTTATCGATAGCCACGGCAGTACACAATAACCGGAGAAACGCAACCACTGGCTTATCACCCAATCAAATCCTATGGGGAGCAGAAGCCCTGCTCATGGTAACAGGAGAGGATGATGAGAAGAACCAGACCGCCACGGATCGGCTCAACCTTCTAGAACAAAGACGAGCCCAGGCCATTCAAGTGATCAATCAAACGGCAGGGCAAAAACTGGCCCCATCTCCTTTTAAAGAAGGAGACCAGGTATGGCTAGAAGGCACTCACCTCCGGCTACCATATCAGGGCACCAAACTAGCACCGAAACGATATGGCCCCTTTAAAGTCACAGAAGTTTTATCCCCTGTAGCCTGTCGTCTAGACCTTCCGGTGGCCTGGACCATTCACAACGTGTTCCACATATCACTCTTATCGCCTTATCGTGAAACGGCGACTC
>QFEZ01000112.1:0-88117 GCA_003316425.1 Russula lepida
GCGGAATCCGACGCGTCTGTGGAAACTGTTATATCTGCAAGGCTTGTTGTGGATTCTCGCGGCAGGTTTGACGGAGCTTCCGTCAGTGGTATGCCCTTGTTCGTGATGCTGCGGACTGTCCACCACGTTAACTCACTGTACTTGGTGAACTAGGTACTGGTTTTCAAGAACATCAACGGTGAGTCAACTATTCCGAGCGTGCTAGAAATGTTGCTAATCGAGTTTTGTATCTCATCCATAGATGGTTGGAACATGGTTAGTGATATTGAGTGCTCTTCCGCTTCCTGTTGCTGAGAGCATTTTCTAATAGATGTTCCAATACCCGCACTGTATGTCCAAGGAACTCCTGCGTTGGCCCAGCTGATTTTCACGCTCGCTTCATACTCGCATATAGTCACCCTTATGTACGTTGGTCACGGTCGTTTTACCTTTCATCTGATGGTTCATTCGTCTTTATACAGGGTGATCGTGTCTTCACGGGCTTATCGCCATCTCTCTCAATATGTTACGAGGCAAAGAGCTCTTACTATTCTTCACAACTGGTGATGTAATTGATCTTTTGTGTCAGCGACCAGCACTCAAACGCTATCACAATACCTCGTGAGCAAAAGCTCGAGGGGAATCAGGCGGTACCAGGATGCGGTCGAGGCGTGCAGGTCACTGTAGCCACGACAATAGAACACGATATGGAATCCCGTCTGCCGATGAATGAAAGTCTCCCGGCGTTACCTTGGACGGAGGAAATGGGTAATTTCTATCCTCCAGAACTTACCGAAGAGGAGCAACAGATCCGGACCCTGGAACATCAGATGAAGCAGGACTTGGATATATAAGGTATGTTCAAGACGATCATAGTCTGTCCACAAGGCTAAGTACCCTGGTTTTGGGCAGATATTCCTAACATTATTGCGCCCTAAGCACTTCTTCAACACATCGTACATTGCCTGCGACGTCTCTTAGCATCGAAATCCACTCTACCAATTAATTATTCACACACTGACAAGCAGAAATTATTACTCATTCTTCACTTCTGTATGCTTCCAGTAACTCATGCCTCACATCCCCTGGCACTTGCATGGTAATTGTACCCTGCTACGTCGCGTGGTTTGTGATGTAATATGTTCGTTTCGAATTGCAAAAATAGATCAAGGGGCCTGAGACACTCGTGAACCACTAGAAGATCGTGATGAGACCACGCAATAAATGAGTAATTCCAAGAATGCGTTCGGTGCAGGTAGTGGGACATTTTCAGCCTGTAAAAGTGAGAAATTAGAGTGCATCGAGAGCCAAAATCCTTGCCAAAGGCAATGGACTTCGTTGATGTTGGGGAGGAAGTTCGCGGGGTCTTGTAGATTCGCCTAAAAAGTTGGATCTGAGGCTGAAGCCGATTTTCATCATGATGGGTCGCACCCAATAATGAGATCGGGAAGAATAATGCCAAGCGACCAACATGTCATTAATATTGAAGGGCGGCGAGTACTAGTACGCCCCACTTGGGGCAAAGCTCTCCCTAATTATGTCCTTAATCGGGTTAACCCCAACAGGTCCGAACATCTCACTTGTGTCTGGCGCAGTCCTCAGGCAAGTCCAGACTACCTATCGATATATCACACTACTCGCAAGGTATTTGTGATATTCATTTTCATACCATTCCCTTTCTGTTTTTGAGGCCTACTTGGACACTTCTCGGGACTCGCGCTGTATTTGGCACGTGAAAAGTAGAATATAGAATTAGCAAGATCTTTCATTGCAAAAATAAATATGAAAAGTTCCGTCGAGTATTGTCAACTACTAGTGTCGTGAAGAAAATACGTGTTTCGCTGATACGTGCCATGACATAAATCAAACCTATTTTCATCATGATGCCCAATCAGCTACTTTAGCTTTCTCAACACGACATGCTCTATATGTACCGCCAAATCTTCGAGTCCGAAATCATGGTATGCCTTGAGCGAATTTGTACTATCAGCTGCCATAAATTATAGGGTTAGACTAGACTATCACAGACTAGAGTGCAGCCTGAGGATTCGAATGTTAGCTGCCTTATATATGACCAAGAGTATAAGCCTGTGCTGCCACTCACAGTCGGAGATGGGGAGACGGTCTGAAAGAGCGTCGACGTGACGACCGCTGAAGTGGGGGGTACAGTGATGTTCGTCTGGCCTTGTTGGACATCAAAATACATGCCCGCGATGGGCTGGCCGAGATTACTGGATGATATGTAGTCCGTGAGATTAAAATAAAGATCTATGCCGACGAAGGGTTTGCTCAGGTTCGCGGGAGGAGAGAATGACGGAGGTTGTGGGAGTAATAGAATGGCATAGCGATGCGGACCGGTGCCTACAGGCGGCTGTGGTGGAATGTAACCCGTGACAACCACGCTATTAGTAGTTGACACATTCAGCAGAGGAGAGGACGATGATTCATCTTGCAGAGTGGCATAATTGGCGATCCAGTGAAGGACCTCTCCGTTCGACTCATTCGTGCCGACAGCGCGGGCATCGACCATTATGAGGGTAAAGTTCCCCGTGGTCGGGACGCTGGAATTTGCGGGAACGACTGTGACGCCTGGCGCCGTGGTCACCTGGTTCATCGAAAGGTTTTGACCTGGTGAGATGGCCCCAACACCGGGGAAGGTGATAGTCATAGTGGCAGAAGGGGTGAAGGTTGGTAGAAGGTCGGGAACGATCTTGGAATTCTCGAAATGGGCTTCAATTGCAGCGATACCAAGAGTCATATCTTTGGTGGGCGCGGCATTGGTGAAGAGGCCCAGGGAAGAAAGAGCAAATGCGGTTGCGAGAAGAAACATCGTGAGGGTTCACTGCAGACGTCGTTGATTCAGCGATCCGCTTCATTTATACCTGCTTCAGTGCTGCGCAGTATCCACCAGCATCGGCTCTGAGTCCGCCTATGGACGCCCAATTAATAAGCTTTACGTGGTATTCATATGAAGTTGAATGGAGGGTGGCGACGCCAAACTCGCTTGAGTTTCAGGAGGCACGCACTGCGGGCATTTTACGATGTAATCCAATTCAGTTGCTCTCGACCAATCGATCAGATTGCAGTATCTTGCCAATTGAATTGGCTTACATTGTAAAATGCCCACAGTGACTGTAGAGACCGCTCAGGAATCATCGAGTCGTGGTGGGAAAAACAAGCAATAGAAGAGCAATACCAAGCCTGAATGCGTTCAGTATTAGCATTCACATGTGGTAGTTTGTCGCCCGCGAAGCGCGTGAAGGCCGAGATTAGGGTGCATTTGGGGCCAAAAGCGCATAAACCCTCTCGTTTCTGGATTGTTCATCTACTGTTTGGTTTGTGTTATGGTACGTATGCGATGTATATTGGCGGTGTATTCTTATGTGAGATGACTTTCTTGATGCTTCATAATATCTTGATAAATCGATTACTCAGTCTGTACGACTCGGAGTGGCATTGTAAATGCTGTGAATAATATGACAGATAATGGTTATTTGCAATTGCTTTATCAGCCTAGAAGTTGCATAATACCGGTCAAGCGTTCGCTAAGTTCGCTGCCCGTTCTTGTGCCTTCGGCTATCAGATCCACTTGCTACCTAAGTTATCTTGCGCTTGCACGGGGATGTAGCTCTGGCTCGAGCCCTAATTCGCGTCAGCACACCGTTGTCATTGTCAGATCCGAGAGACCCGGATTTCAAGTTGGACACCGCCTGGCCTACGAGGCCAGCAAGGAGGCCAGTACCATCGGCTGTTGTACAACAGACCGTATCATCGCGACCTGAATAAAATCAGAGAAACATTCACTACTTTAAAGGACATCTGGTAGGGGTGGTATGGCACGATGGGCGTAGCATGTGACCGCGCTCGTCCCTGTCTCACCTCTCCGCTGACCGGCTTCACGGCCCGACACATGCCTCGTTCATATGCGACTTTCAGTCCCTAACATCCCACCTGCTATTCTTTCTAAGGCTGCCCAACGCAAATCCCAGAGTGTATCATCCTCAGAAGCTATCCAGCGCATTGCGTCTTTTCTTTCCTCGGGTCATGCCGCGGTGTTGACGGGCGCAGGTGTCAGCGTTGATTCCGGTCTCAAGGCGTATCGTGGAAAGGATGGGAGGTACACAAATCCAGACTACAAGTGCGCGTACTACCTCACCATGTACCCCGTCCCCTCTCGTTAACTCATTTACTCTTCGCCCTGTATTTTTTTTGGGGGGTTTTTAGACCGATTTTTGTGGGCAATCAATCATTTGTAGCTTCCTCTCGTATACTCTGTTGACTGTCATGTGTCTAGTACCAGGAACTCATCGAAGATAGCCCCAAAGGCCACTCCTTTCGGTATGGCTACTCTTCTCACCCGTTCCATGAGTCTGCTATTTTACACGTAAATCACCAGGCAACGATACTGGTATGCATTTCGCGGGTATTCACGCCGAGGACTGTACACTTCATCATGGCATTCATCAGGCTTCGTGCATACATCGGATTCCAGCCCGTCCGTCGTACCTTACCAAACTCGACACACTACGCGCTCGCCGCACTGCAACACGCTAGTGCTATCGGCCCCCTCATCACCCAGAACGTCGATGGCTTGCACCACGCAGCACTCCGCCGCATCTTACCAGAACCCGAAGTAGACAAACGCATTCTCGAACTCCACGGAAGCATTTTTGTAAGAGTTCCCATTTCCGTTCCCCTTCCCGTACACAATTACCCTTTTCCGTTTTCTCCTGCTTTCCGAAATTTCGGAGGCATCCATAATTTGATCGCAAAGAGCAGAAAGTGAATTGTCGATATGGACACGTCTACCCACGCACAGTGTTTCAAGAGTGGCTTGGCCAGGCCAACCCGCGCTGGCACGCGTTCATCGCCGAGCTGGAACGCACAGGCACGCAGCCCAAGACAAATCCCGATGGCGATGTTGCATCAACTTCCCTTTCTACCCGACTGCGCACTAATTATATATTTCTTTTAAAAACACTTTTTATAGGTCGTCCTCGACGAGAGCGTTTCATATGAAGACTTTATCGTCCCACCCTGTCCCAGTTGTGCAGCAGAAGGCAGAAGAAATAGCGTCGTGCGTCTATCTGTCAAAGGGCTGGGACACTTTGCAAATATCGATGATGAAAAAATCATGTGGATATCTAGATAAAGCCTGATTTTGTCTTTTTTGGCGAATCGATCCATCAAGGAGTTAAGGATCGCAGGTAAGCTTACGCCACAGGGCAGGAGGTTTTTTTTTTCTTTTGTTAAGGGAAAAAAAAGTCAAATTGACAATTGCCGAAAGCTATAGTATCGTCGAAGACGCTGACCGGCTCTTCGTTATTGGCACAACGCTCGCGACGTATTCCGCCTTCCGGTGTGTTCGTTCCCATGTGTCAGCGCTATTTTATTTATTTTCCTCATGTGGTTGATACAGTCTGGTGAAGCACGCGCTTGAGTTACGCAAACCAGTCTTACACCTCAACGTAGGACCCACACGAGCAGATGGATTACCAGGCGTGGACAAACTCGAGATCCCAACGAGTGCCGTCATGACTGACGTTATGGACGCGGTCATGTGAGTTCCCATGAGTTTATGAATCGTTTCGTGCACAGTAATCCACCAAATGTTACGAGTAGAGGCACGCGGGCACACAATGAACCCACGCTTCGCGACGTCTTACCCAGTGGAGTTTCACGACGAGTTGTAGAAGATGAGCAGGCAGGCGCAGGCTGAACATGATTTATGGTGTGGATTAAGACATTTGATTTGTATGTACACGATGTCTTCCTCAAGAGGGAGCTAGACAGACGCGGTCCTCGTGGGCTTTTCTTGTATGGGAAGATGGGGATGTATATTACAGTACGTACGAGGGGTGGGGAATGCAGGATGGATGATAGAGTTTGCAATCGCTAATCTACGTGTGAATGACATGCAATTAGGTGGCTGGCGGGTTTAGCAAGGTAGCAATGAGAGCAATTAGCAGATGATGAATAAAATATAAGAGTACAAGACAATAAAGATTTACTTCTGTTTTGACTTCGTGCGACGTACGAGAGTGGAAGAAGGTAGTGTGGCGGATCATGGAGTATTGCCAGGGGGACCCGGGCTGTACACGTCTGGTTGAAGAATCCCGTCTTTTAGGTCCCCGTGTGATAGAAGTGGTGGATCAGCGCCGGTAGCCGCTTCAGTCCCTTCTGGACGTTTTGAAACAACATAGACAGGTGCACGAAGCTGACCCCAGGACCAATCGTGCCATTTATCTGGTGCAGGAAGAAGATCCGGAAATCCGAGGCGAGTTGGCAGACGACGGGAGCGATGCAGATAATCCTCGAAAGCAAGCATATCTGGTGGGCGGAACACTGAGAGCGAACATAGTGGCGGTGTTGCTTCGCTTGTGGTACAAGGAGTGGGAGGGGGAGATACATCAGACTCAATATCTATAATTTTGCCTTGATCGGGAGGAGGCTCTGGCTGATCAGAATGGGAGGAATGGGATAGTTTGTCGATCTCATCCTCGTCGGCGGTTAGGGGTGGGGTTGTTGAATCCGTATCACTGCGTCTTAGCAATGACGGGGAGGATAGCGAAGATGATAATAGTGGTGAGGGTGACAGTGCACGAGATGAAACAGCCAACTGTGAGTCAACAGTCACGACAGCGCCGCCTTGCTGCGGATCCTTGGCGCTGAGGGACTGAGCCCGGCTCTCTTTTTCCCGGAGGATTTCTTTTACGGCTTCTATGGATCGCCGGAGGCAGCGCTCACGGTGTTTGACCCAGTGAAATGGGTCGTAGGAGCTTTTCGGTGACAGCTTGATTCGAGTACCACATCGTCTGCAGCCTACAAACAGTGGTCCTAGGAGGTCAGCGAGAGGGTCGTCCCGGAGACGTTTTTCACGCTGCTTCTCAGCTGCCGTTTTTGGTCGCCCATCGATAAAGCTATACTCTGATAGTTAGCGCATAGTGCGGATAATATATCAGGATAGGGAACGACATTTACTTGGACGGGTCGTCCAATATGGGGTCTGTGGGGGTGGTATATCCCGTGTCATGCGGCACTGCGTGTTCGGTGCTTTTTAATGGATGTGAGTCCTGCATAGTTGAACCGAGTAAATGAAAGGTCCGAATAGGTAACGAGTTTGAATTTACGACATACGAGACGAGAAGGCCGCGCATGGTTCACTGACCCAGGCCTAGAATGGAGAGCGAATGAGGCGACGGAGGAACACTGGGAAGTAGGCGGTGTGAAAGTCCCTACCTCGGATATGGCACGGACCGTGACTGTTTTGTCGTTACCATGGATAGATGGATGGTGAGGAGAGAGAAGAAAGGACGCGGGAGCGGGAAAGGACAACTTGGGGGGAAGGTGGAGTAGACCACTCTTCGGCACTTCCCGTGTCTGATCAGCTGCATCATTGCCGCATTCCAGTTCCTCGACGGAACGCTCAAGCAAAAGACATACGCGCGAGGCTGACATTCAAGGAGTATCCAAACTTTACAGAGAGAACGTGCCCAAGGAACGTTGGTGGCAGCATTTCACAAAGGTACGAGGGAGAGTAGAGTCCGAGAGCGAAAGACAAATATGGAAACGAAAGAAAAAGAAAAAGGAAAACACTCAATATTACATAGTAGATCACGTGGCCATCGATTCACCAGGCGGGCAAGTCTCCGTCGACGACGACTGCCCCATCCCTTTCTTAAATCCACTCACAAAACTCCGGATTGGGAGCAGCAGCCAGTCCAGTGCTCCAGATGGGGCTTCGACATGCGTTTTAGCGCGAGTACGAGGCCTCATTTCCGAGTCATCTTCATTCGACTCCCGCTGTCGTTTCTTCGCACCTCCCAGCAGAGAAGCTGGATCAACGGCAGTCGCCTCCGTAGAAGTTACAGACAATGGAGGACGGTTCTCCGACTTCTCGGAGCGACTGGGGCTAACATCGGAGGTACTGGTGGCGGCGCCATGAACACCAGGCTCATGTAGAGGGCTGTCATATGGCGAACTCATACGCAAGGCTTGTAGCAGATGAAGTAATGTATACTGACCTTGGACAAGCCACTTTGTGCTCTTGCCACTTAGTCAAGTTGTAGTCCCCCTCACCATCCAGCGTTATGGTCTTATCGCAATACTTACATTGTACACTCGTCGCCGTAAAAGACTTGGCAGACGCATCATTAACAAGGTTGAGTTTCCGCTCTGCCGTGGCGATGCGGCTACTAGGACTGCATATGTATTATCAAATTGTGAACGAACGTATCCACATAAAGAGACTCACATCGAACCAGAGCATCGTTTTTGATGTTCTTTCCAGTGGCCGAGCGAATAGCGTGTCTTGTTTCCGAGCTGCACCCATTTCTTGCAGGTCTTGCACAACACTTCATACGGTCGAACTTCTTCAGAGCGCGGGTCCCCTTCGAGGTATGCCTGGCGCTCCGCCTCACTCTTATACCGTCCCGGTGTCTCGGGCGTGGATTGAACGGCAGAGGTGACGTCGTCATCGCCTCTACTGCCATCAAGAGCTCCCCCTTCTTTATTGGAAGTCACCCTTCGCGAAGGCACATCAGAATGAATTCAGGAAATCACAACTCAAAGGCATACTGCTTGGGTGTAGAAGGATTCTTGCGGCATTGGCGGCGGTGAACGAGCCATGGACGCATTACATAAGTCCGGACTGCGTTCAGAGGTACCCATTGGTCACATCCGGTGCAGAAAGCGCGATGGGGCTCCACTTCACCACAGTCGGGTTGGTTATGGAAGAATTGGAGCCTCTCTTCCTCTGTCTTGCGATGACCCTTTGAGGATTCCGCGACGGAAACATCGTCACGACCATCGTCCTGCCCATCATTTCCTCTGAGAGACGGCACCATAGAGTCCGACCTTGAGGACGGCTTTGAGATCAGCGGAGAACCATCGGTCTTGAAGGAAGCACGAGCAGATCCGGATACATCGCTTCCGTATTCCTTGGAAGGAGTCCTTACCATGCCACTACAGTAGTCGAGTTCAGGTGAGATGATAACATGGGAGTAGAGAAATGATAGTTACGACTTACGGACTTTGTTGAGTCTTCACATCAGTCATCAATGCCCAACACGAGGAACACGGAAACGAAACAAGTAAGCGTTTGAACAAAGAAGCGACAACCCGAACCAATATCTTACTTTCTTAGCTAGTGGCACAGGAGGGGGTGCCATTGCTCCGGAGGTGTCCCCCTTGGTCTCCTCTGCCTCGGAGTCGGATGTCGGTCTGACGTATGAGATAAGTACAGCTCCTGCCCCAGTAGCATGAACTTGAACGGATACATGCCCTGCATTGCTTGTTGGAACGCTCCTCTTCTACTGCATTTGTTAGGGTCTCAGGTCTCACGCGCAGGAAATTTTATCAAACCTTTCTTTTCCCTTTATATGTGGTATTGGTTTTCTTTCTGTGGGCATTAGGGCGAAGAATGAGCAAGGAATCCCGATAGAAGGTCGAGAATAATACGCGACCTTTCGGCCGGCGAAGGCGTAGCTTCCATACAGAGGTTGTTTACAAAACGATAACGAGTGACTTGTTAGTAAATTGAGCAAGAGAGGATAGAGGGGAGATGTGGGGGTATAAGTGGACAATAGAGAAGCCTCGGCTCGAGTCGCTGTCATACACTCAAAAGGTATACCGCGAGGCACGTGTTGCTCATGCAAGCCGTCCCATTGTCTACGTCCATTGTCCTCTCTGGCCCTACTTTGACGACAAGCTTTCTCTATTAATGCCCCATGATTGGCCTCTCTCACGACAGGATACTCTATGTGTGCAGACCCTGGAAACTGCGCGAAGATACACATGTCTAGGGTGGGCGGCGGTCCCGGAAATGATAGCATACGAGAAAGTTGAAAACATCCGAACTTTGAACCTTGAGGATACTAACACTAAGCTAACTTAGACACGAAGTGAGTACGAACCCTGAGCACATGGCATAGACCTGACCTTTTTCACAAATTGAATTCCAGGTCCGGTGGGAAACAAGTTGAATTGACATTCAAGTTTGATCTGGAAGGTGAAATAGCACTTGACGATGCGTGATCTTTCCGAGTCGAAGGCCCTGTTTTGTCCTGGCATACGAAGCTTTTACGGCTACATGACGCGCAGGGACTTCAGTTGCGTGTAAGCACACGACCATGTCAGTATGAACGGGTTCAATCACCGCTGACCGTCGCATCGGACCTTGTGTTGCCTATAGCACGAGGGCTGGGGTCAACTAAACACGGGTTCACATGGCTTTTTTAAATTCACCTGCACTTCACACATGCCTTTTCTTCACATCAGACAATAACCCGGGTCGGCAGCCACGTAAAACCCCATGCTCACCGCTTTCACTCGCATTCCGTGGCCTCTGCCCTTCCTAGGTAGATCGATGCATACTTCTCCACTGGTGGAACAGTAATAACAAGGACGCGCGTCCTCGCATCGCCTGTGACCCTCTCTGCATGACTGACAGCGAACTTTGACACGTTTGGGCCTCCGAACGACTGGAATGCACTCGTACCCGTATTGTACGCAACGTCTACATGGGCGCTGATCCTCACACTGGGGAATGAATCCCGCCTGTCAGTGATGTGGTTCATCTCCCACAGGTCCTATGAAATCACTCACCTTCTTGTTGCCCTGGTGACAGCTTTTGCAGGCCAATTGAGTTTGTCCGCCGGCCTCTCCTCGGAAGTTCAGGGTAGTGAGTGGCAACGTGGTACCCTCGACACAGTTAAGGTGCATAGACATGCAGCGCGTGCAAGGTGTCCCTCCTTCGCAGCGCGCTCTTGCCTGTCGACATGCCTCACATCCGTCGACGCATTGTTCTGCAGTCCGACCCTTCTTTCGGCAGTGCCCACACGGCCTAGATCATGTTGATGAGTGTGACATGGTCCATTGACGCAGGTGAGATTTCACCTCGTGTCATCGCATCGGGTCTTATCGTGCCTAGAACGGTGTGGATAGCAATCAGCGACATTGACGCCCCAGCTTTCGATGGCTTCACCTGCAGGTCGCACACGCCTGCCCAGAGATATCGGTATCACTTACGCAAGTTCGACGCGAACTTACCTCTTACCTTCGCAGCTCGCTTTGGGGAACTAGGTGAGGTAGAACTCTCTGCCAGGTTGGAAATCGAGGCGTGAAACATGCTAGACGGGCACTAACAAGAGGTCGTGCACCCTGATCTGGTTTAATATACCATAAAAAATTCGCTTTTCACTCAAATTTGAAGACGTACCGGTCTATATGCGCTCCACGCTGCGCCACAACTTCCTTTCAAATGTCCGAAATTTTATTGAGAGAACACACGCTGGGTGACGACCGCCTTCCGATCCGAGGTTATCGAGCAGGTCGAGGCCCCGGAGGTACATCAAGTTTCTGAGAACGTGCCGTGGAGCTCGAGATTTTGACAGTTCATTTCCGAGTTCCGCAAGAGGGACGCTTCCCGCTTCTCGCTTCTGCACGATGATCGCAAGGAAGGGACCCATGGCGGTGCGTCAATCCGTCTGGGACGGATCGTAGATGCAGCCGTTAAAAATTACGGCTGGATCGGATAACGTTCCGAGTCTGGGAGTCGTTGTGGTATTGGGTAAACCTCATTTATGGCAAGGAAGAGAACAGGCAATCTTCGTACCCTGCGAAGCAAATGGTAGCGATCACGATACCCCGTGCGTTCGAAATCTCGGCAGAACTGGTGGCTATTAACAGGCTCGGCCCACATACTGACTAGGAATGACCAGGGCTCGGTCGGGTTTACAATGTGCGTACTCCGGCAATGGCCAAGAAGCTCCCCAAAACTCGACTCTTTTGTAGTACGTTGGGCGCAAGCCCCTTAGGGTAACTAATGCCGTTTTCGAGAACCAAAAAAAACTTTCATCTTGAGCTTTCCCGTTACGTACCCCAAGTGAAGTAACAATCCCATCGCGATAACGTGTAGCCGCTCTAACCTATCGCGGTACTGTACTGTTTTAGCACCAAGGGCCCCAAAGTACGTTTCTTCGGACCGGCCAGACCATAGAGAACCTTGAGGGACATCCCAACTGGAAACAGAGAGAGAAGGGGGAATGCTATTTGCGAGTGCAGCACAAGAAAACTGATTTCATGCAAGGTCCACATTGATGTGGCGTGCGTTACTAAAGCGCGTACAGACAACGCTTGAAAGCGAGTTTGATCGTTTGATCGTACGACTGAACCCTGGAACCGAGGCGTTAACTCCAATCTGGGGTCAGTGAACAAGATGGACTAAAGGAGCAAGCTCGAGCAAGTTCTGCCCCCTATACGAATCCCCGCGTGCCTGCGTGAAAACCTCAACCGCTTATCCCGGTATTAACAACCACACTCAAGGAAACGGATCCAGCTGGCAAGTTGTCTGTTGCGGTGACCTCAACTCAAAGGAACGAGCAGAGTAGCAATCGAAAGCAAGATGGAATGTGTGAGGTAGCACACCGCATTAAATAAACTATGTACAGCTACACAACTCTCGTGAATACATCAGCTCTAGCAGACGTTACGAACGCCTAGGTGAAATACAGTAGTTGGGTATAAACAGATCTACGGATCGACCGAAAAGAATACTGCACTGCAGCAAAATAACAAAGTGATCAAAATGCATCCCAACTTGGGGTTCAAAGGTGTAGCTCCTCAACCTGAGCTATAAACTGAAATGGAGTTGATCTGCCAGTAGGCGTCTAGTTTACTCGATTTAATACCGGTCTACCACAGGCGAGAGCATTGAAAAGAAAAAAAATACGCACTGTTGAAGTTTGATGCCTTGGCCACCGCATCGGCGCATGTTCCCGGGCAACCGGAGCTGCCAAAGGTGTTACCCGCCCAGTCACCACAGAGCGTGGTGTCAATGACAAGGCTATGATCAACGAAGTGGGAAGCCATGTCGCAAGCGGCGTTAGACCAGAAAGCAACGGGGGTTGGCCAGGAAGCCGGGTCAGGGTTGCCAGAAGCGATGTCCTGGGGGATCGAAGAGCGCTTAAAGTTCCATATTTTTATGCCGGATGAATCCCATAGGTGAGCGAAAACGCCCCCGCCATTGTCGTTTAAGCCTTGACCGTAAGAGGTGGTATGAGGATTGGAGAATGCGCAACCTGTATTGTCGCTCGGGGAGCTCGCACAGGTTGTGGTGAGCACATTGCCCACGAAAGCTGCCGACGACGAAGCAGAAAGGGAATCGGATGTCGGATTCTTATCAAGGGAACATTGTGGGCCGGTGTGCAAAGTCATCTGATTCCTGGGCACCAGAATTTACTGTAAGACCACGGCATCACAGAGGGGGAAATGGGGAGGAGATGGGATGGGATGTGACTAACGTGGTCTGGTCATTGACACCCTCGAGGATGTCAATCTCCCCACCATTGGGCCAATTGGGGCCAACCGACCAATATGCTGGCCATAAAGAACATCCGAAAGGCATGCGCTCAATGTCGGCAATAAAAAGACCGCCATTATACGTCTTCGTGGTGGTGATACGTATACTTAAATAGAATATGATAGACTCAGTTGTGCGGGACCTCTACAAAAGTTTGTGTGTGGAATGCTACGCACGACTGACGTGGCTGGTTAGGCGGAAGGTCCGTCTTGTTATCCACGGACAGAACTGCGGCGCCACAAGCATCTACATAGGCCATTCCTTGGCTGCGAGCCGTGTCTTGCGACACGTACTGGACAAGGCCATGAGTAGGATCGGCTTGAGTGAAGGCCGCCCATTTACTAGGCCAAAAGGTCAGTACCGGGTCGAAGAGGGGGCACAAGGGCAAGCGGCTCGGACTCACGCCTCGTCAAGGAAGTCCTGGCCCTTGTACTGGTCCACAAGTCGGTACTGCTTGCCGCCTGTCTGGTTATTGTTTCCGCCCGTCTGGTTTTGCATTCCGCCCGTCTGGTTTTGCATACCACCCGTCTGGTACTGCTTTCCAACCGTTTGATTCTGCTTTCCGCCTGTCTTGACGTAGAGCATAGATCGGGCATGCCTATTTCGGAGAGTGTGTCCCCTCTTGCTAAAGGCAGCAACCAAAGAAACCAGGGAAAATAAAACCGCGATGGAGAGGAAGCGCATAGCCACGGGACACTGCCGAGGTATAAAAAGCTAAAGCGATGGAAGAACTGAAGGAACGGGAAAAAAGAAAAAGAAAGAGTCAAGAAAAAGAACGAATGGATAGAAAAGAGTGACGTTTTCGAAAGTCAATAGGTGGGGTTAAGGGTATGCACTCCAGGGCCCTTTTATCCATCTCATTGATTTCACGATTTCACGTATACGGGCATCAAGCAAAAGAGGGAGGCGATCGGCGGGTAGCACAAGGAGATTGCATAAGGAGATGTAGAGACAGCTCTTGTTCCTGTTATTTTCAAATCGTTAATCTCTCCCCGTTACCAGTGACACTGGTAGAAACCCCGGAGATGAGGTACTTCGGGGGGGGGAGCATCATATCTATCTGAAAGGGTCAACAGAGCTCAGGCTCGGAATCCGAGTCGACGGAGGATACGTATTACGTGACCGTGACTAGCTGTGTTGAGAAATACGGAGAGCTGTGCCCCGATATACCCGCATGCACAGGTACAGCACGTATCCCCTCAATGTGACTGTCAGTTTGGCAATTCGGCGATTGGGACGCAGAGAAGAGGATCTACTAGCCTGAGTGTAACGAGGCAGTATGATTGTGATTGCATCACGACGCGAAATGCTGAGGTAAGCTCGGCTTCAAGTTGCGGTGTCTCGGTAGAATGATAACTGGGTAGTCTCAGCTTTATCGATCTTTGTCCTTTGGGAAACAAGCGATGTATATTCAAATTGAGGCGATGGGCCAGTCCCCATGACCACGAAGTTCAGGTTTAGAATAGCGGTTTGGTGTAGAGCGTACTGAGCAGCAGCCAGGTATAGTAGCAGAGTAGAGCAGAGAATACTGTATTTGCTAGAATTGATGATAGTAATGAGTTAATTACAAGGCTCCAAATTAGCTCGCAGCTCGGGGACACTCTAGAAATTGAGGGGCAAAGGTACAGTGCCCCAAATAGCGAGCACAGAATAAAGTGAGAGATCCCAATCCTGATGGAGATTCCTAACGGAGATCTACTAGAGCGCCCTGCATCCAACAGATATCACTTACAGTAATAATAGTGAAGGAGCATCACGCATGTGAGTACAGACAAACATGGATTACAAAGTTCAGATAACATAGACAAAACAGACATACCGTGACACCGCAGATCAATGCTTCGTGACTTGAATCTGAGAGCACAGAAAACAAATTGTGTGAGCGGAGGAGAGTCACTCGGCAACCAGGAGAGAGCAACAACGGATCACCATCACGCATCCGGCATCATCCAGACTTCCACCGCTTGCGTCGTCCCATATACAATAGCATGGCATTTCGAACATTCCCTTCCTTCTATGAATACAGTCCAGTACATTCACTTGCATAATATTTCGTTCATCCAGTCTGATTCCGCATCCCGTTCTCCGATGTCTTCACTATTGGTGTCTCGATCATCACTAAAGCCCACCTCAGCTCATTTCACCGGCATGAAATAAACGAATGATACTTACCGTGATGACAGTCGGTTGCTCGCGGCCCAAGAATTTCTTCAAGTTGCTAATGTCCAATGCGACGTCGATGAGAGCCTGCAGGCCCTCACCCGTGTTCCGGGAAAGCTCTTCCTCTCCAGCGTCCGGCGCGACATAACGTTCCACATACATGCGCACAGTCGCACCTTGACTTCCTGTGCCACTGAGACGCCAAACAACACGGCTACCATCAGAGAATGTCACGACCTGACCCTGGTTCTTGCTGACGCTCTTGTCGATTGGGTCCGTGTAATCAAAGTTGTAAGCTTTTGCGACTGTGAAGGACGTGCCTGTTGCCGATGATGTGTACGACTTTCCAGAGAATGATGAGGACTTGATGAGTCCATTGACATGGTCAACAAGTTTTTGCGCCCCCTCAGACGGCACTTCCTCATAGTCGTAACGCGAAAAGAACGAGCGACCGTACTTCGCGTAGTGCCTGTTGAGAATCTCGCGAATGCCCCATAGCTTTCCAGACTTATCTTGTTCATTGGCGGCAGCAATGATGTTAAGCCAGGCTATTGATAAGGGAAGGGCGTCGGTCGAAGAACGACTACAGAGTACGCGAACGCACCAACGACCGCCCAAAGGCCATCCTTCTCCCGGATGTGGTCGGAGCCAGTACCGAACGATTCTTCACCACAGATAGACAAACGGCCCGCATCCATCAAATTGCCGAAGAACTTCCAGCCTGGAATGGTCTTCTAAGCTCCGGACATTAGAAGATCGATCCACCGTACCTGTTGGTACCTCGAAATATTCTAGACCTTTGGCCTTAGCCACGAGATCGATAGCGGCGCTGGTGGGCATACTACGGGCGAGGCCTTTGACACCCCCTTTCTTGAAGTAGGGAATGACCTCTGCCCAATCTGCGATGATTGCGACCGAGTCCGAAGGGGTGACGAATGCATTTGTCCCGTATATCATATTCCTGTCGCCATCGCCGTCGCTCGCAGCACCAAATGGAATCCTGTCCCTCTCAACAGCCTCGACAAGCGAGTGTGCGTAAGTGAGGTTGGGATCAGGGTGTCCCCCTCCAAAGTCAGGAGAAGGCACACAGTTTTGGGCGGAAGACTCTGGGAGGCCAAGTGTGTCGAGAAGAATTGCTTTGGCGTAGGGCCCTGTGACTCCATGCAGGCCATCAAACAACACTTTAAATTTCGTTTTGTGAGATTCGAGGAATGATTTGATGAGTTTAAAATCAAAGATCGTCTGAAGCAGCTCCAGGTAATCCTTGACGGAATCGATGATCGAGACCTTGAGCGGTCCGTAAGTCGTGTCGCCAAGTTTGGAAAGGTCCACTGCGGGCGCCTCTAGGACCTTGTAGGACGAAATTGCCTTGGTCTTTGCAGTTATCTTCTCGGTGATGTTCTCTGGAGCGGGACCACCGTTCTCAACGTTGTACTTGATACCGAAATCCGCGTTGGGTCCACCAGGGTTATGCGAGGCCGTGAGTAGGATACCACCGTTTGCCTTGTATTTGCGGATGATATTGGATGCTGCGGGGGTGGACAGAATGCCGTCCTTCCCGATGATAAGCTTTGATACGCCATTTGCGGACGCGATCCGCAAAATTATCTGCACGACCTCGGGGGAGTAATAGCGACCATCGCCGCCAACAACCAAGGTAGATCCCGAGAGGGGGATGGCATCGAAGATCGCTTGAACGAAATTTTCTGTATAGTGCTATTACGGTGACATCAGGACGATCTCCAAAGATATGGAGTTTAGTATGCGCACTTCCTGCTGGAAGATCTTGACTCTAGACAAAATGGCATCGTGAATGAGATCCGACGATTTTACAAAGATGATAGACAAATCACCTCTTTCGCAGGCCAGATGTACCCGGTTTCTGACCATCGAATGGCTTGGTAGGGATCTCCTTGACTGACATGGCTGATAGGCAAGAAGCTTTCAAGTTACCTTTCCAAAGGTCTCTTTTATATCACCGTCTTACACGTGATCGTTGTAATACGTCACCGCCCATAAGAGGCAGTTGCCAACTTATAGCCCGGGCCTGCCAACGCCCTGTTTTGCAGATCCAAATATCTCTGCGAATGCACCACCTATCTCCTTCAACATATCTTGTGTCACGACCGCCCTTCCCTCTTTCTCAAAGGCAAGTCGTGAGGTCGTCCGAGTCACCATGCTCGCACCGACCGCTGCCAAGATCGGCATGCGAGACACGGGAATCGCGTTGTCGCCAAAAGCGCCGCTCTCGTAACACTTGGCCCATGCCAGGAAAGCGCCCACGCTTCCACTGAGAATATCGCCCTGTCCCCCGCAACGCTTCAACCCCCCAGGCGTTCTCACGAGGAAGACCTCTTTTTGCTCGGCCTCGTCCGGCGAGATCTTTGACGCCTCATGGGCCTCGCGAGATTTTGCGCCTTCCGTATTGACCGCGATAATGTCCACCTCGCCCTTCTGAAGGATGGTAACGCCGCCCAATGCTTTTGACACCGACGATGCACGTTCCTCTGGCGGTGTATTGGGATCAATGCCCTGACACGTGGAACAAGCGTGTCTTCACAAAAAAAAGGACATATGGCGCTGCACGTACAACTTGTTCGCTTAGTCTTTTGAACTCCACCACGTTGGGAGTGAGGACTGCGCGCCTGTACCCCTTAATGAGATTTAATTGGTGCCCAATCATGAAGAGACCATCTGCGTCGATTACGAGGAACATGCCCTGTTCCTTGGCGATGTCGAGAGCAAGACGCGCAAAAGTTTGCATGTATTCCTCTCGACCAAGCCCTGGTCCAATGACAAGGACATGCAAGCGAGATAACAGGGCAGCGAGCTCTGGGCGCAACGAGTTTGGGGGCCTGCTTCTTACGTCCGTGGGTGAGACAGGAGAACCTCAAGAACGACGTACTTCTCTTCACGGAGTATTGGGTGCACAATAAGATCCGGGGAGTAAGATTTGATAGCATTTGCAGCAGTTGGAGCGCAAATTACGTGAGAGAGATCTACACCCTGAACGCGCAGGTCAATGGGTGATAGAGAGGAAATCCAGCCATGCCGAACGCACTACTCTTTGTGCGGAGATCGCGGCAAAGAATGGCGCTCCGGTGTAACTGCAGTTCAATTCCGTTAGCATGTTGACTGTCGCTCTCGAATAGGGAAAAGGTACTCGAGTGCGCCCCCGAGTACTCCTACCCGACCTGTGGCGAGTAAGAGGGACGGCAGCGAGGCGAGGAGATGGCGGACATGCCTGATTGGCCTTTGTGGAGTTTCCCGTTGAGAGGGGGGATAATCTGCCGGATCTGGTCCATGAGAGCTCTTGGAACTGACATCACGGACTTGTTGGATTGGTTGAGGAAGAGTGGGTGTATTCAATGGATGACGTCAGCGACGTAACCCCAGTCCATTATAAAGCATCCGACAGCAAGTAAGATAGCAGGAATGTATCTATGGGCAAACAATTAAGCATATCCTCATCAAGGGTCATGGCCGTTCACGCATCGTTGCCTCTTCATGGACAGAACAAATGGTCAGTGATCAGTACGCAAGGGCAGTGAAACCATCGACACGCACTGAAGAACTCATAAGAGAGCCAGCACAACGCATTACTCGGCATATGCGTCACCACTCGCGGCGCGAAACCCCTCGAGAAACCCCGCAGCCCGTCTCGTCGCCAAATGATTCTAAGCGCGTCTAGCATCCCCCGGCAATACCGGATCTCTGGCTCTGTCGAAGTGCCCCGTGTCTGTAAGAGCGTTTTGGCAACGTCGAGCGGTGTCGTTAAACCCGCAGCTACACCACCAGCGACGCCTCCGGCCACGATGTGCGATAAAGGAGAGTAATCACCGCGGGGGTTCATGAACTTTTTCACATGTTCGTATACGGTAAATTGTGCGGCGGTGAAGGGTACGGTCATGGTGAGCGTCGTCGGGTACGAGACGTAGAAGGCGGCTATCCCTTCCTTCCGAAAGACCGTGCTGGCACAAGTGATAATTGAGCGAAACTCGGATTGGTGCACCTGCATTCGTTGTTTTATGACTATGGCTGTGTCAAGTTATGGCCCTGGTCTATGGGATGGATTCAGCGCACCGTCAAAGGGATTCATGAGTGCGTCGCTGGCTATTGTCGCCGAGGCACCCGCAAAAGCTGGCATATCGCCGGGTCAACATAACCGGGGATAACAGTCACGAAAAGACTTACGTGCCGATAACCACGGGGTCGCATTTCCCCCCCGGTTTCCGCCCGTCAGCTCCTTGACAGCCTCATACGTCCCAAAGTGAACAGCGTGAGCTGGACCGGCCCCCACGATGACCGAGGACACGCCACGCCATAGAGCGCGCACGCCCTCGGTCGAAGATATTCGCGTGAAAGCATTTCCGATCCCTGTGTACGCCGCCGCTGGCGAAGTAGCAAATACTTGCATGCGTGTCTGTAACGAATGGGGATGAGCATTCGGCGCGAGACCGCGGAGAGGGCAAGAAAAGGAAGCCGACCGACCTTAATGCTGTCAACGGGAAACATTACGGAGTGCTCCGTGATGCCAGCCTAGAAGAAAAACCAATCGTGAACCACCTAACCCAATGCTTGAGGTCAGCGAGACTTACGAGAGCACCGGCGAGCATGTTGACCTATAAAAGACATGCAGTATATCAGAGAAAAGAGATCGTGCAAGTCGCCAGGGAAGACATGGCGCAGACGTACTCCCAATCCAGCATTTGGGGATAACGCCTCGTAGTCATCTCCATCTGACATTCTTCTAGGTCAGTCGTCCAAGAGGAGTTCAAAGAAAGAGGAAGAGAAGAAGCCGTCTGAGAGAGGCGGGGTTTAATGGAGGGCACTCGGGAGCGTGGGGAATCGGAAACGTTGTCAATGTGGAGTTCCGGGAGAAGATCGGGTCCCGAGCGGTACGCGTGCTGGCCACCAAGCGATACGTCCAAGTCCGCGCCGTGTACGATAGTCTATCACACTCTAAAGCGAGATGTGGGCACGGGGAAACAGAATAAAGTCAAGATCCGAGCTGGTGTCTGCTTATTCAATCGCCCGCACATTGTTACACGCTGTTACATTGTTTCTCTCGCTTCCGCAGCCAATCCCACAGTCAATCTCTCAACGTGTTGTCCCTCCTTTTTGCCTCAAGTCCGCAGTAAACCAATTAATATCCCGTTTGCCCACTTTCAACTACGCGTCCTGTTGCCGCGACGCGCGTCGAGTCCTGTGATGCCCGCAGTGGGGATCACACCCCCTGCTGTGCCAGCACAAGACGATCGTGCTCTTCAATGTCTCTGCAGAACCGACATTCATCAGCATCAAATCTCACGGCGAGAACGGATCCTCCCACATTGCTTCCCACGGATAGTCCAGCCTGGGTAAGAATTCTGTCAGTCTATATATTCCCAGGCCGATCGGCATGCAACCCACCATACGTCTCCCACCTCATCACCCACAAAGTAGCTGCGAAAATGCATGTTTGTGAACAGGTTTAAGCCATTCAAGATATCACTCACGAGACGTTCTCTGGGATCGAGCCAAGTTTAGGTTTTAGCTTGTTATGGACGACAAAGACCGCGAATTGTGTCTTCGAACCCTCGCGTTTGTCTTCGGGCAAGAGCTCCCTTGCTTCATCGACATCCTTTTGGAGTTCAGATATTGCATATCTAATGGATATTTATCAATATGACATGTGCGTGTCGAAAGCGGTACATACTGTAGGGTTGATCTCGAGTCGTCAACCTCGTCCTGTGATAAGACGCGAAAATATATGTGAACTGGCTCAAGTACGACGAAATAATACACATACCACAATAAGGACCCGCTTACCAGCTATACTTCGCCTAGTTTCGGGCCCGCTGTGGGATCATGAGTTCGGATATGATAGTGAGGGCGTTGTGCGGTGAAGAGTGCAACATACAGCCATTGAGTCTTGACGACTTGACTTCCGATTTGTTCGGCTGTTATGCCAGGGATACTCTCGTATAAGGACAGGCCAATGGCAAAAATAGGTACTCTGGTCTTTGTGTCAGGGTTCTTCAAGAATGTTCGCTAGAGTGACTGATTAGCACCGAAGGTGGCACTGGCAACAGCGAATGGACAGACCAAAACACGGGCAGGGAAGAAACCGCTGTCCGAGATTAGTCGAAATTAGAGTGAGGGATAAGCAACTAGGGTACTAACCCTCCACCTGTACAGTATCGATCGCGTCAATACGGGAGATAACACGGATTAGATATTAGAGTTATTACCGATAGCTAGTAAGACATCGGGTTTGAATTCTGCAATTTCCTTTGCCGAACGTTTGATGAGATTATGGACCTGGTTATAGGTGAGACGGACATGCTTGGGTTCAACAGCCATGGGCGGTCATCAGCGACCCAAAGAGACAGAAAAAGATGAAAGATACAGCGTTGAATCACGTGCTCGTGTCCTTCAAGGTCTTACAGCTTACAACAACCCTCAGCATAATGTCGGGAACGCCTGGTCCATCGAACACAGGAAAGGCTATAGCGAGCCTGGCCAAAATACCCGCAGATACCACTAGATCAGGTACCCAAAAGATGAAATTCGTCCCCACTCTTCCCATTCGACGGAAGAAGGAGTACGTACGTCCTCCGGTCATCCACCATTCATACATTCCTTACCCCAGGGTTCTAGGGAGGAACCTACAGCACAACCTTCAACCCAAAGCAATGCGCCCGCACCCTCTGACCGCGGTGGTCGAGGCCAAGGGCGTGGTCGTGGTCGTGGACGCGGCGACGCCTCGCGAGGTGGACGTGGAACCGCACCCCCGCGACCATCCCAGCAGGAGATGACGGCAAGTGGACCGTTCGCGATGGGACCATCACAAACCGGTTCATCCGCCTGGCATGGTGGTCCACGTGTCTCCGCGATGCCCACCACACCTCGAGGTCCCCTGGCCGACACAGCTGCACTCGGAGCTAACTTGGCCAAAAACCTAGCGCTAACGCTGAAGAGGGAGCCTGTCGAGCGTCGCGTGCATGTTGATGAAGACGTCGAGGTGTACTCCGATCCGGATGACGGTGTGGAGATCGTCGATATGAGGAATGTGCAGGCTATGGACTGGATGGCTCCAGAGAGCCTGAGGTCGGAGAGTAAACGCGAAAAGACAAAGAAGAAACCTGTAAAGGTCAAGAACGAAGAAGAACAAGCAACCGTCAAGGGGAAAGGTGTGCCTTTCTTCTTGCTGGAAGAGCTTTCGGAAACCAATGACAAACTCCATCTCTTTGAGAAGCTAAGCAGGAGGCGATGGCGATGGATGAATTACCACCTGTGGACGACGTAGGGGACATCAACCTTGCCAATGCCCTAGACCTCAGTGAAAGCGAAGAAGAAGAAGAGATGGAAAACATTATTATTGATTTCTCACAAGAAAGAGAAGTGAATCACTTTCGCTCGCTGCATTCTCAACGAAACTGACATCTAAATTGAGCAGGATCAAAGCTTGCGACAAGAGCGCCTGTACTTCTTCCAGTTTCCTGCACCATTCCCTACTTTCGTCTCCGAACCACCGACACGCTCCGATACGAGCGAACCAGGCAGTACAATACCAAAGAATGAAAGTAAGCGTGTCTCGTTTTCAGCCGATACGAAACCTCCCGCGGCTGTGCCCGAGGATGTGGACAAGGAGAAACCGCCAGCGCACGTCGATGGTGTGATTGGCCAGCTCGAGATATACCAGAGTGGCGCAGTCAAGATGCGTCTTGCGGACGGCATCCTGCTAGACGTCAGTGCCCTTCTCATATGATATCAAAGTTTCTTGACTTGTCTTGCACAGGTAACTGCCGCGACGCAACCATCGTTCTTGCAGCAAGCCGTTCATGTCGATCACTCGAGTAAGGATCTACGCGTGCTTGGTGAGATTAGCAGGCGCTTTGTCGTCACTCCCGACATAGATTCTCTCCTCGCGGCCATGAGCCAGGCAGACGAAGCTGCAATCGCCGCAAAATCTGAGACAAATGGATTAATTACTATGGACACGACATAAACACAAAATCCGAAACATCAATACAGTATCTATAGCGCGGCAACTGTCGGACATCAGTAAGCGTCCGATGCCGTAGATTAATGGAAAAATGGAGAGAAAAAAAATACACTTTTTGAAAACTGTATAACTATCGCTGCCCAAATTCGTACTCGTACAAGGACCCACACAGAAGGGAAAAAAAAACAGCAAGCGCCCAAGACATTGTGTTCATACAGATCGTGTTATATCCCCTGAATCCCCAAATCATCGGCAATTTTCCACCACATCGCATCCTGAGGGACTTGAGGGGCCTGAACACCTGTGTCTTCGCCCATGTAGACATCCCGGAATTGCTCTAGCTGTGGGTATAGATTGTACTGCATCGGCTGCTGACAGAGGGGAGGCAAGCCGAGTGCGTCAAGATCAACTTCCAGGTCGTCTCTCGGGAGAACCACCACTGGAGTTTGCTGGCTTGCGGTCTCTTGTAAGGGAGAGGAGAACTGCGTTCCCTCAGAAGGTACTGAAAACCCACTTTCGAAAGAGGGGTGTATGGACTGTTGTTCCTGTGTTTGAACGAACATCGAAGGCGCGAAATCCGGTGGTGTTTGTCTCGGGGTCGCGTCCTGCGCAGCAGTAGCAGTGGAGTATGGCATTCCATACTGCGATTGCTGGACTGGTCCTGATCCTTGAATGGACCCCCCCGGTGAGGAAGCCGATAGCGACGGGCAAGGGCAATCTCCTCCTGACACAGCAGACAGGGACGAGTCAGGGGAAGGCGTATCTTTCGGAGGACTGCTCGCAGGTGATTTGATGACGCCACCCCTTGTACCACCAAATGCTGAGAGATCGTGAATATCATCAGGCAATGGGGGCATCGTCGTCTGAGATCCCGTGCCACCCGAGTTGGTGCAAAACATCGCATATGTATGACGAGCGCGAGCGCAAAGCTTTTCCAACATTGGCTGTGAACCGATAGTGTATTGCCTTTAGCGAAGAAACTTCGGGAAAATCAAGTGATTTAGTGCATACCATTGTTGCAGGCGGGCGACAATACTTCGACCCTTCTTCGTAGACCGTAAAGGACTCCTCGAGCAAATTCAAGGCTGGGCGGGCGAGCTTGCAGCCAGGGCACTTGACGACAATTGCTCCCAATAGGACCTTTGGTTAAACGTCCCGTTGTGAGCGAAGGATCCCCGGGCCAGAGTGTACATACGTACGGTGGACGTGTAGAAACAGGACCAAAAGAACCAGACGCGGCTGGCTGTCTTAGGATGGGCGGCGTAAAGACTCCTCAAGCCATTAGTCAAAATATTCGCGCTGCGATAAACCGCAACCACGGAGTGACCATATTCATGCCGGAGTGGATCTTGTGGATCTCGTAGCGCCTCTGCAAACCAGGACCTGTGGATGTAAATAAGGTCTAATAGTATACGCGTCAGCGCCGTGACTTTGAATCAGGCCAAAGACTGCCGAGTAGTATGCTCATACTGAGAAGCATTACTCACTCGATTCGCGCGAGCATAGGGCGAAAAATTGCTGCAGGGCACGGGAAGGGTTGGTGTCCCAGTCACGTCCCTCAGCCCCGTGTACAGGACAATGAAGATGGGAAGGTAAGGGGAATGACCGGATACGTTTGTCTAGTTCTAAAAGTGCTGGATAACTAGCCCGGTGCACGGAAAAGGTGCGTTGTATTGATACAGCGAGGCAAGCTGCAGCGTAGTGAAAATTCCACGAATGGACTAATGTGGAAAAGAGGGGGGTGGGTGAGATAGTAGAAAACAATCAACTCCGGAAAGGGAGAGTACTCACAGCCAAGCTCCGTCGTGCCAGACGGCAACACGTGAGGCTCAAGGTCTCGTGGAAATCGACAATCCGAGTGTGCGAGATCCAACATAGGAGGGCGCCCATATAAAATGGACTGCAATGGTCATCTCCTTCATAGCCATTTGAACGCGGTTGTAAATAATACTTACAGCCCAGCAATCCCAAATAACACTCTCCCAAAAGATGTTACGACGGCGCTGAACTTCTTCTTCTTCGAGATTCCAGCTCCCACTATCACGCTCTAGAATGTGATTCAGAAATAGAATAGAGGCGAATTACGAATGTGTCCTTACGCAACCCTAACTGATGAGAAAACAATGGGCAATCAGATCTTGTCCCTCGAAGAGTAACAAATAGGACCGACTTACCATGTGAACAACCCTACAAGTCAGTCCACTTATAAGCCACCTGCGCTCGCCACCCGAACGATCCGTTAACAAAAGAAAGTGTGCCATCATAAACAGCGCCTGAATGGAGGCACAGGTTGCACCGTCCAAGATAGACTCCAGTGAAAATGTAGCACAAGAAACCGCATGATACTGCTCCGCGACTATTCTTGCGTCCGGATGAGAATCGAAGAGGGAGCCAATGCCGATGATAATAAAGAATACTGAAAGTCGGTGAGGCTCAAAATTCGTCAAGGGAACGGGATCATGAAGAGAGGCGTAGAGGGGCTCCAGGATCGTACTGTCAAAGTCCCCACGCTGGACTGGATTGATGCTATAGAGGCGTTGGTTGATCTAACACACCAATATCAAACCGGAAAACTCACAGCCAAGTTGTTCGTTCATAACAAAAATTGGTTAGTTCGTTCGCCTTATCACGACACGGAACGTATTGAACAAAGTCGACAATCATGTGAGCGCGATCGCGGAAACCGAGAGGGAACGCGTAGACAAGCTCCAGAATTTCGCGGGGTAAGCCCAGATACTTTGGATCTTGGATTGTGCGTGTACTGCTTGCATCAAGTTCCTAGAGGGAAAACTACTTTAGGACGCATCGAGCGATACTAAGTAAGGGAACGAACTTCTGGCATGAGGTGTTGCAAAAACTGTAATTACCGCATAAGTGACATGGAGACAAGTCAGGAGACAAGAAAACGAGATCGCACCTCAGGACCTGCCGAGGCGCCATAATACTGGCCCTTTCCTTCACTGTTGATAGCCAGAGAGCCCATGCTCTTTGACACGCTGTCAACCTCTCTTTCGTACTCGGCAGCATTTGGTTCGCAGACTTGTAACGAGTCTTCTGACACAGACTCGTTTTCGAGAGCGGCAAGAGCTAGAGACCCATTTGGTGCATTGGAAAGAGCAGTCTCAAGCTGCTTTATCCGGACCGACATAGACTGGACCTGCTCCGTGAGCCTCTGCGCGCGAGCCATCAACACCCTTCATAGAAATTAATGAGTCAGTTGAGATGTGAAGATCAAAAGCAGGCCCCACTTGTTTCCCCTCGTTGCGGCCAGAGTTCCTAGATGTGAAGGATGAAGAGGGCGCTAAGCCTCAAGGGACACGAGGACTGACCATCTGGACAAATAGCGGGGCAACCTCTTCTGATACATGACTGACAGGGAAAGTTTCTTTTCCCATGTTACCGAAGTGGAACCAAACAAGAGAGAGCGGTAACCGACCTATCACATTTGAGTTTCGATCTGAGCGTTCCGAGTCGGACGGACGAATAAGCCGATGGGCCCACACACGAGAAGAGAAATAAAAGACCGACCTCCTGCATTCTGCACATGACTGACCAGGCTTCCCCTTGCGGGGATCTGCACTCGATGACACAGAAGCACTCATCCTTCCTCCGCCTCGGCCGAAAAAAACCCGCTCAAAAAGGTACTACCGGTCAATCAACGGCCCGACTCGGACTCGGACACTCAATGAGGCGGCAAGCCTGAGGACGGGAAAATGTGTTGTAGGGAAAAAGGTCCAAGTCAGGGACGAGGGACCTTCGAGGGGCGGGGGCGGATAGGGTGACAGAGCAACACAATCCACGACATGTCCGAGCTCCAAATACATCCGAGCGCTGTGCCAAATTGAGGCGTTAGCAGCGGCGGGGCTTCAAGTTGGCAACACACTCCCCGCTCCTTGCATTTCACTTTTCACCCTCTTGCACTGAGGTATCTTGGCTCTGATATAGCTTTACGCCAAGTTAGGATGCCAATATATATATATGACCCACCTTATCCGAATCCGATATGCGATATGCTACCCCCATATCTCCGAGTCGGATTCTTCGAAAGCCGCTTTAGTCCATAGTGACAGTGATCATACTCTCAAGCGAGAGCAATGACATATTCGACCAGGTCCCATTACTAAGTAATACATCGTCATAAAATTCAGATAGATATAAACAATCAAGACGTCGAGCTCATGGTCTATTGTTAACTAACAAATAATGCACCTGTTGTCGTACCCCTCTCTCGCCGACTTGGCGCCCTCATTCATCTGCATCTTCCCCATAATTACCTCATTTCGCATCCGCAGATCCTCGACTTCCTTCTCGATGTCCTGTCTATGCGCTTTCTCCTCTTTACGCAGTTGCAAAAGTAGCGGCAGAGTATTGGCAACTTCCTCCCATTTACGGCACCGCCCGAAAACAGTGGCCGAATACTCGAAAGAATGCTCGAAGAGCGTCGCATTCCATGAGGTTCCCGACTGGATTTCCACCTTCTCATTTTCAGAGAGAAGATGTGACAAGAACAGCGCGACTGGTACCTCGGAGGCAATGGGGGACACCCCTACATGAAGTGTTCGGAGATATGGGAATACCCGTGTCTTTGCAGGCGAGCATGGCATGGGCATCGTGACGTCTTCGGCGTCCAAGTAAATGCCGAGGTAAGATAGATTAGGAAAGTGTTGGGCGATAGTCAGTAAGGAGTGGAGCGTAATTTCTGGCCTCGTGAGTTGTAGTGGTTCTGGGTTCAGGACGAGGGTTCCCAATGACGGGAGTGCCGCACCAATCTCCGCCAAGTCGACCTCAGAGATCCGGAGGGGCAGATTATGGCGCAACTCAAGGTGAGCAAGTTGTTTAAGTGAAAGGATTGGATAGAGATGTTCCCGTAATAGTGGTTTGCAGTCGTCTTGATCTTCGATAGGGACTATTATGTCCATCGAAACCAGCTCCAACGCAGGATAACATCCAGTTACATCAGTGAGGAATCGCTGAACCGTTAGGGGGAGTTCCGGGTGCACGCTTTCCACCGAGAGATTTCTCAATCGCGGAAGCGACGCGCCTTCGGTGAGGTAAACACGTATATCGTCCAGATTAGAATTAAGACAAAGGTCGTACAACATAGGGAAGGCGCCCTCCTGAAGCGTGCACTCCAAGGGGAAGATAGGGTATGGTATTCCGCCCAAGGTATCAAATTGTATGACCTCAAGTTCAGGTAGTAACGACAATGTCTTCAAATACTTGCTGTCAAGAACGTCTTTGGGCGGAGTTACCTCCCGTAGCTTCTGTAAACTGAGTAAGAGTTGCAGGAGCTCCTCATCATCATCAGGATTGTGAGGTCCATAAGCATTCGTCCATTTCAAAGACCTGAGGGATGGCATACGCCCGACAATGTCTGTGCTCAGTGACGGCAGACTCTCGGAATAAAATTTGAATGCGAATTCCGTGACCTTGTCGTGCATGAAGAGGGTCGCGTGCCGTGATCTTGGGATCGAATTCCACCAGAGGCACCGGAGATTTGGGAGAACCTCTAGGGTAGTGCGCGTACGCGCCAGGTCATCAAAGACACTGTCTCCGAGGCTCTGAGCTTTCTCGTCGGAGTCATTCCCGAACTTGAGAGAACGCACACGGCGAGCGTAAGGGATGAAACGCGTCCAATCTTCAGGGGTTGGAATGCGGGAAAACTCCTGGAAGGGTACCTGTGGGTTAAGAGGGCCGCGCTGTATGGCTACAAAGGGTTCACTCACATAGTAATCCATCCGACTTCGGCGATGGAAAGGAGCAAGGAGTTGTAGCAAGTAATACATGTCGTCTACTTCACGCCAAACATTGTCTAAGGCAGGTTCTCGCCAACCCCGACAGACGAGAGCATTTGATACATTCGAAGCTCGCGTTCCGAAGCTGAATATTGTTTGCAGGAGTTCAGGGATAGCTAGGACACGGTGCACGGTGGATCCATAGCCAAATGAGGATGCGGGAGAGGACGCCACCTGAGACATGATGGCTACCTGCTACTAACAGTTGCGTGACGGCGCCTATCATGGTCGTCGACTAGGAACCTGAGGTCTTACTTTGAGGAGACTTTTACACACTCCGATCTCTCTCGACTATCTCGTCTCAGCAGTTGTTTCTATATTTATGATACCGTCTTTCTTGTACTCCCAGAGGTAGTAAATACACGACATTATCGGGATATTCTACCAAATCAAACACCCACACCAGTAGGCGTGGAAAGTATTCGAGAGAGCCGTGGATAGCTGTCCATACATTGTCCAACCTAGAAACCTGGGGAAAGTATGTCAGCGATTGAAGAGGAATGGTCGAGCGAGAAAAAATGGGAATTCAGACAAAGCGAGCTCAACCACCAAAGTGGCATTGCTCGAAGGTAGCTGAGATAAATTTCTGCAGTGTGGGAGGATCCGCACTAAAGCCAAATGCCTCGAACATCATATCAGTAAAAACAAACGGATGTGCTCAACTCACCTTCAGCTTTGAACGTTTGAACAACGGGTAGTGCCAGATGTTCGTTGGATTTGGGATTTTATATAACATTGGTCACGTGGTGACGAGTCGCCTCATGTGATGTGCACCGCCCCGGGCAACACCGCCAGACATCATCAGAACCGTTGTAACCATTCGTGGCGCGCACTGTTGCATCATGTCGACTCCATCATCCAGTACACCTCAGCCGACTCCATCTCAACCGACGCAATCTGCAGCAGCGACTCCACAATTCGTTGCATACCCACTTGCCCCTGGTCAGCAACCCCAATTGCCGTCTCAAGCATCCAGCTCGAACGAAGGCAGGACGCATCCCCAAACCCGTCTGCCTTCCGCCGAGACGCGCAAAGATCGGTCCTTAGTGGACTTTCTCCTTATGCTCGATGATTATGAGCCGTTGGTGTGTATCTTTAACAGTCCTCAGGAGCCAAGTTCTCAATGGCCCATGTGGTATAAAGATCCCTGATGAAGTCACGGAGTATTACCTCCAACGTGTCGGTTTTGACTGTCAGGATGCTCGCTTGTGAGTTTCTATTTCTTACGTCTCAAGTTGACAAACGTTACGAACCATTATGAACCGTCAGAAAGCGTCTCTTGGCGTTAGCGGCACAAAAGTTCGTCTCCGACATAGCTGCGGATGCGTATCAACACGCGCGAATTAGGACGAATGCTGCCGGTGGACGTGCGCGTGCAAATCAAGGCCCTGGGTCCTCAAGGGTGCGTGCCATTTCCCCATTAGTCGTTTCGATCACTAAGTACCGCGTCGTTTATCAAAACCCAACAGGACAGAACTCGAACCACACTCACGATGGAGGACCTGAGTGCCGCCCTCTCAGAGTATGGTATTAATTCCCGCAAACCGGAGTTTTATTTGTAGCCGAGGTACTTTTCTGATCGTGGGTGCAATACCCTCAACACTGATCTCTACTTGTATTCTTATAATCGTCATTTGTTCGAACATACATCACCATCTTTCCCGCCGTATTGTCGAATGTAGCGAGGTGCACGAGTTACAACCTCTTCGACATCATCACTCATGTAACCCGCTCAATATCGGCAGGAGGCAATCGACGAACATTATGATCACAGCCAGGGTGTCCTCACTTGTGACAATGTAAATTGAAAGTTGTGTTTGCTTCGTAGAATGTCTTTGTTGTGTTCCACGCCAAGCTTCCTATGCATTGGTTGTGCGTGCTGGAAATTTGGGGATGAAACAGGTTGCTCCAGTGAAGGGTGTTGAGACCACGGATTCCAGGCGGTTATTGACCGGACGTTCAAAAAAAGTCACCCTTCCCAACCATTCGAACGTGTCTAGCTTGAGAGATCCCTATGAGAGATTCCAACGTATTGGGATCGAGAAGGATATCTTGTGAGATGATCACTGCTGTTAGCCTGAGACTGGCTAGGGAAAGAGGCAGAACCCGTCGGTTTCGGGCCACCTTTTTTTAACGAACGCGGCAGTCCATATGCTGAAGGTAGAAATGATGCTCAAGTGACAAACAAGGGACCATAGCTATAGGGTGACCATGGCTCTGTGGTTGTTGATTGGATGTAATTCGGCAAGCAGAAAACAACGGACTTATTAATATTCTAATCTCAACTACTAGTACTGTATTATGTTAATTGACTCCCTTTCGTGAGCGAGAGGTTGCATCACAACTACAATGATAGGATGAGAAGCAGAAAGAGATGGAACTGGAAGTAGGCAGGTCTAGTGCGAGCTGGGAGATGGTAATGGACGCATGGGACGCATTAAAAGGAGTCGACGTTCGGCTATCTCACACCGAGTAGATCTCGCCATGGCTTAGAGGAGCACAGCACACATGCTTCTCCAGATGTCGCTAGAGTGAAGAGGTTGCATCCAGAGATGTGTGTAGCACAATCGCCTCACCCTGTGCTCAGGTTGAAGCGGCCGTTAATCCCGCTGGTGACTTCATCTAGAGGTGGAAGAGAGAGGAATCTTATTGCCTAGTCTAAGGGTATCAATCGCATAAATCATACCCCAATATTAATGCGGATCTACCCCGTGAGTGGAATACCACCAGCGCAGCATCTCGTCCGAACATTAACAAGGGTGAAATCGTGCCGGGTCTAGGTCTTGCTTTCGGGACATGGACATTAAAACGCTCGATTGGAGCGAGCCCGTGAAATAGACAAATAGTTCGTAAATGAGGATGCAATCGTAATTGGTCATTATACATGACATGATAACCCTGGTTCGGGTGTGATACAGGGGGAGAACCCTTGCTGTCAGCGGGTGATAATTTGCTATTATGAAGCCGGGGATAATGCGTACATCATCAAATTTGCAGGAATCTATTTCCGGGCACTGGCAACTTCGTTCACGGCGCTCCGCTCTCGAAGCAAGGCAAGGATTTGCCAGCGTGGGTCGCTTGGTTCACGATCATCGTTTGAAAGTATCTGGTCCTCACGAGACTCATTTTCTCCGAGTGCTAAGCGGACCGCAGCCGCCGAGCGGTTGGGGAGGACGGCGGGGGATATAGTGAATAAGGTATCAAATGCAGATGCAGAGAGTCGATGGCCTGACGAATGCGGCTCTGACGGATGTATGGAAGAAATGGCATGAGACGTTGCAGTCATCGCGAAAGCTTGCATGATAAGAGACTTGAGTTTGGCCTGTACCGTGTGAGGCAAAGCTAGCTGTACGTGAGACACGGTCTTACCTCAAAGGCGAGTGACATGAGAGTTGCCACGTTCTTAGACGGCGAGTTAAGGTTATGTTGAGCGCAGATGAGATTAAGCCTGTCAGTGATATGTTGTAAAATGAAGCCTCGTGCAGATGATGCCAATTGAATTGCAGGTCGACTGCCAGGAAGCTCTGTTGGAGATCAGACACAATTTCTGCGGGGGAGGGAGGGGGATGAAACACACACCTCCACGTTCCGATAGCAGTCCCACTCCGCGTTCATTGGCAATTTCATCCACCTCTGGACGAGGCTGTCGCTTTGGGGGTGAAGCGACAGGCTTGAGGTTCCGGATACGATCGCGTTCTCGACGACCAATACCGACAGCCCATCGCTTGAGTCTGGATGACCTCAATGTCATAGGTTCTTCAGGATCTGGTCCCTGGTAAGGCAAGAGCCGCCGCCGTTTGCGGGGTGGCCTTTTGGGAACGTCGGGCGGTGGTGTAAGTGCCGTTACCAAGTGTGTGGAGGGGTCAAAGATAGATACGATAAGGGCATTATGAAGTTGCACTAGGGTTGATGGTTAGAGTATTGCGAGAGAGTTCTGAAGGAAAGTGAAGTACCAAGAGGGGATGTGTCAACACACTCTCGGATTTGTTCGTCAAATTCTGTTCTGGAGATAGTTGCAGAAAGAAACGACTGTAATAATGACCAATATCGAGGTGCCTTTGGACCGAGGGCGAGGGCGAGTTTGGACTTTACGGTAGTGGTAGACTCGAGGGACATGTGTGTGGTAGAGAGCGGAGCGGAGTTAATCGTGTCGGTTGTGCTGCGGCATTCTCTATCCTCAACCTCCTCGATGACTATGACTTGAACTCCCATGGAACGCCCAGTTACTTCAAAATCTAGGGGGATTTGTAGGTACTATGACACTCCAAGGGGCTGTTATGCCGGCGACAACTGCAAATTCAAGCATGGCGAACACGAGAAATTGACCCCTTACGACAAGAGCAAGTCTTGCCGATATTTCGCTGCTGGTCTGTGTTTGCCCCTTGTCTGTCAAAGGACCTTGTGATAATCTTATGGCCTCAAGGATATTGCAAGAGGGGAGGAAAGTGTTGGTTCAGGCACGTTTCCCCCGTCAAACCTCCAACTGACCCTGGCGAGTCTTTGATCTGTGCGATCTGCATGGAGGAACCGGCCACATTTGGCTTGCTTGGTTCGAAATCAACTGTTTCTTGTCAATCAAAGCTAAAACTAACTGGTTCATACTCTAGTTGATTGCAGTCACATATTTTGTATCGAGGTATGGCTCCGTATTTGTATTCTCCGCTACATTGCGCTCATTCATATTCACAGTGCATTCGGAATTGGCGTGGGCAGGAGAGCACGACAGACGATTTTTCCTTCTCCTACGTGCACAAGAAGTGTCCGTACTGCCGTACGCCATCCAAATTCGTTGTTCCGTCTAGTCATTTCTACCCCAATGGTCACCCCGGGAAAACGATCACTATAGAACGATACAAAGCAAGCCTTCAACGAGTCCCTTGCAAGTAAGGTTTCCCCATGACGCTCCGATACTCACTTTTGACTGGTAAAAAGGTATTTCACCAAGTCATCTCCAGCTCACCGCTTTTGCCCCTTTGGCCGTGACTGCATGTACCAACATCTGAATGAGGATGGCACCCCTTACATATTCTCTAGAGGGGTTGATTATTGTATGCCAGTAAGTCCTGTCCAAGCTTCACCTTTCAGAACCCCTATCGATCACCGACAGCAACGAGACCATCGTTTGCGCGGATTGTTTCGTGAAATTCTTACTCGTTCGACCTTTGACTACTATCCTGTACATGATCCCTGGTTTGTTGATGCTTGGGGGGAGGGTCCGCCTAGCGAAACAATATTCGATGAAGAATCAGAGCTGGAACAGGGTGACGTTGCTCTCGACAACGATGATTACTTCTCCCAGACCCGCCTGGTATGTCTTCAAAACCTCTTACGTCAATCCTCCGTTGTGAACGCTGACAAGCATTTATTTTGAATCCGCTAAAGATCGGCACTCGGAATCTAAACCTTGACGCATCTACAGAGGACGCCCTCACAACATCCCACTCTACCGCATCCACTGTCATCGGACCCCAACTACTGTTCGAAACAGACCGTCAACGTCCTGTCTTGCAAGTATTGCTCGATGCCCAACCATCTGATCCCGCACTTTACCCTATCCCATCTAGCCCGTCCCCTACAGATTCCATTCCAGACACCATGCCCCCTCTTGAGAATGCGAGTGATACCTCAGACGTGATAAATCCTTCAGTGTTATCGGATGTATTGCAAGACAGTCGACCTTCGCAGCCAACCGACGAGCCTGCAGCGACCCCTGACAGGATGCCCCGTTGTCAGTCACTCCCGAGTCCACCGCTTTCCTGCGCATGTTTCCCTCAGAGGACCGCTTGTTTTGATACCGGCACCTCTGTGCCGACTTCCCCTGTTCCATCAGAGACGAACACGGTAGAAGCTCTATCTCTCTCTTCTTCTCCACCTGCTCCACAATTCGAAATATCCTCCGTAATTGAGGCGGGTGTGACTCCGAGGCCCCAGTCGCCAACAAGAGATACCCTGCCAGGAGAGGTATCTGATACGCGACAGCAGGAGCCTCCATTCATGACTGATGGGCGTGGGCGTGTCGTCTGGAGTCGCTCAGGTGTGAAAGGTGGCAATTCGCCGCCTGCAAACTGAAGCCAAGACAGAACGCCAAACACTGCCGGAGATGGGGACTAACTAGCACCTATATAGTACACCTTACGATGTGCAAGTTCTTGTTTTCGGACGTTATCATGATGTTGATGTGGAATTGCAATGTAAATCATTTTTTGTTTTAGGGTGGAGAGATGCAGATGCAGTACTCGCAATTTGCCCTAAATCAGTAGCAAGTAGGGCGAATACACTACGATGGAGGATACGGCCCTTGGATGTGTAACCGCGTCGCGTCTTGTGTTCAAAGGGGATCCCATCCTGTACAGTGTACCTTCGAACACAAATTTTCCCATCCATTAAGGGCAAAGTGACTCTTCAAATTCTCCAAATTCAACTCGTGTCGATCGCCGATCACTAGTAGGTAAGGTCTGATGTAGACTCGGATCTGATGGCTCCAACAACTATGGCGCCCAGCGGCCATGTGTTCGTCACGGCATGGGGCAATTTAGCCTGTCTGGCTATGACCATTCGGGACAAAGTACCTGATTACAGTGCTGCGAAAAACAACCCGACTGGGAATAGAGCCAGCGAATTTGAAGAAGGTACTGGTGTCGGGACGCATGCACGATTGGAGGGATCGGGAGGAAGGGGAAAGAGATGTTGAGAAAGCAAGAGATACCCGAGGGATCTAAGGCACGCTTTGTCCAGGAGACACATGAGCAATGACTCGATGATGGTGGGAAGGATCTCACGAACGGAGCAGGAAGGCCAGGGGGGAGGGAGAATGCAACACCACTAATCTCAGGCCTCATGGCCGAGATACAAGACAGACCGCAGCACGCCGCAGCACGATAAGGTCGGGTCGGCGTCAGGGGGGCCAAGACGAGACCAAGCCTGAAGAAGAGTGGTGAGTTTCTCGAGAACAAATACCCATTCCATCAGAAGACAGTCAAAAGAAGCTTGCTAGTAGTGGCTTGACGACGAATCGTCGACCGACGGTCTGACGGACTAACCGAAAGGTTGTGTGTGGCAATGACGGGCCTCATTGACAGCCCTTCGGAAGACTTTCCGAAGAAAAATTTCGTGAAACTTGATGAAATTGCTGTTTATTACTGTAATGCAATGCAGGGTAGGGCGTGCACGTGCAATCGTGGAATCCGGATGAACGTAATTATAATCAACGCTTCAATCAAAAACCGAAACCCACCTATTTCAAATGTTGAACTCTGAGCTGAAACGTCAGCAGGACAAGTGAGCCATATGAAAGCGGGACATGTATGTCGCGCCGGCAAGAAACCTGTGTATAACTTATTGCGTTCTTCGGTGAAGTGTGTGTACCTCGCCGGGTCGGCAATTCTCGCCGTCATTTGGCCACGTCGACTCGGACGCCGACACCGAGGATGCTCATCCTAAATGATGAAAAATGTCAAAAAAAAATGCAGCACTCACTTGATTTGTATTTAGGTGTCCAATTTGCATGTTCAAGCGCATATACAACACGGTAAGTGCCGGTTGCGTAGAGTGATGGTGACGTCGTGCGTCGTGGTACTCCAACTGCATGTCGAGTTGCTCGGCAGGGGCATGACAAGCAGGAATGATTACTACTCCGAGTCCTACAACAACGAATCGGTTCCTTCTGGTCCGAAGAGCCGATTGTATAGTATGTACCTTATGCATGCACGGCCATGTAGTTATATCGATCAACGAAACATCGTTATTCTTCCGAGTCTTCCGAGTCTTCCGTTTCACCCCTATCAAGCCACACACCAAGTCAACCCCAAGACACTTGTCAGGCGCCGACATGCTAAAAAGGCATCATTCAATTCAGGGTCACTGTACATGGCCACGACCAGCTCTCAAGATCACACTTGGCTTTTTTGGCAAGACTTAAATAGTTCTAGTACACTAGGTCGCCACTGGCGAAATGGTTGTAGCGATGGACATGTGATAGGATACTGTAATGGATGCGGCAATCTCATCATACATAAAAAATACAGGACCGTAGTGTCTCCACGCTGTGGGACACTTGAAAAGCAAAAACAATTGAGGAAAATGTGCAGCAAATTGACAATCTATTCAAATCAACATGATCACGCTGCAAGAAATGAAAAAAAGAATTAATCTGAAAGCCGCATAATGGGCATGATGCTTCCTGAAGAGGCCGCAACAACACCAACCAGCACTACGCGATCAGGAGAAATGTTTGGATGGTCGCCAATCTTCCATTCTGGAAAGGAGTAATCTGTAACAGGCCCATGTTCCTGCTATGCAAGAGTTTAGACAAGCGAATCTACGTCAAAGAAATGAAGCACAGCTCACCCGCAGAAAACGATCTACTCCACTGGCAACTAGTTGTACCAGCCGTGGGAGCGTGATAGGCTCCTTTTTGCGATTTCGTAGCTGAATCTGTGTCTGCCATGGTCTATAACCGTACCACTGTAGGAGTAGGAAGCAGTGAGCAAATATTGATCGATCAAGCAGATCTTATCTCACCTCAATCCTCATTTTGATCGAAGCTTTGCCTTCCAAGGGACACCAGTCGTTGTAGAGCAGCAAAGGACTACGAGACTCAGCTGATCTAGCGGTATCAAGCCGCAATCCGACGGATTGATCTCGTAAGATGAAAAAGATGGGTGGCACAAGGGAAGCATTCTGTAGCTCCGATTGGCTACGAGGTAGTCCAGCATATGGAGCAAACAGGTTTTGTGGCACAACACGCGTGTTCTGCGCTACTTCGCAATCCAAAATGATCCGACGTGAGTTATCTGCGGCGACTGAATTGCATCGCAGATATGAGTAGAGGTCGTGAGAAATGGAGAAGGTTCGAGGAAGCCCAGGATAGGAGTAATCGGGCCTAAGCAGTTCTTGATTGATGACCAAGTCTTCTTGGTCTTCAACATAACACAATACATTGTAGCACAAATGTCGCTTTGCTACGAGGGGTCCAAATGTTTGGCCCAAGTACCCGTAGTATAGCATGTGGCAGAGACGCCCAAAGTTAGGAGGGTTCAACTCGGCCAGACGTAGAAAGTGAGGGTCTTCCATCACGAGTGGTGAAGTGGCGAAGTGTGGAGCTGAGCCAGGCGAGGTACACCTATGTCTTTATATGCATTCGGGAAACGGTCAACTGCATGGGGTCGTGGTCCATGTGGTTGCATCCCCTAGGCACTGGAGCCGGGCCCGGGTGAGCGCTGTCGAGCTTCAGTTGCCGCCCGGGTCTGACAGGATCCTCGGCGAAAATTTTCACAGGACATCTGCAAAAGGTGGACATATGATATCCAAGAACGACAGGTGAAATTTTACATCTAGAGCCTGCCACTGGCGTCAATGGGGACTGGCATGAGCCTACATGTCTTCAAGTAGCCTGTCGAAACCTGATGATTGACCAGAAATCGTTTTGAGGGACGTAGCAATCAGCAAGCAAAGCTTTGTTGCAGGTGGAAAAACACAATACCGGGAGCCACCCCTGAGAACACGGATCTCAGCCCCTCGGAGCTGATCGTACGAGGCACAGCCCATGGTATGGCTGTGTGTGTATTAATCGTGCATGTCGATCTGCATTACGGCAACGGCCGTATATGACTCTCATCGGGTGGCACGTTCCGGGGCACGGGACACAAGAAGTGATGCACTGACTTGGGCCGTAGCTCGTTAATCCCTTTCTGATTGCGTTCCATATCATCATCCTAGCACAGCTCACGTACTTGCTCGAGTGGTACTGGCATATCTAACAATTGGATGCAGTATATTTGGTTTTAATGAGGCTGAAACGTATTGCCCACCGAGTCGGCCACTGACAAGGCGTTACTGGCGGTTGAATAGTATCTGCCACGGACTACTGGTATTTAGTAGGGGCGCCCCATGCTTCTGCTTCTGATGGAGAGGTCGTGTGATTACAGTTTCTTTTGTGCCTTGTTTCCTGGCACACCCGATTCCACTCGGACTTTCGTTGCAACCGGTAGGGCACATAAGTCACTTGCCCATGGAATTTGTCCTGAGAAGGCCGTGCATGGCCAGGGATGACGTGACGGCCGAAAGTGCGCAAACGAACAAGTCTGATCGAATGTACTAGTAAAACAAGTTCCTTGCCCCTGGACCACCACACTCTGTACCTGAGCATCAGGGATCAATTACAGTATTGCTCCCCGACCCCGACACGACGGAGGTCATGCGTTACGACATCCATTAAACTGTCCCTAGTTTGTTCCTACATCGATCAATGTGTTTCATGCTGAGCCAGGAGGTGGTATACTACTAGCTACTATGAAGTTGCCCTCGGACCGGGAGTTATTAAGCAATTTCGAATTGTAAGGGGGTCATGCGGGAATACTTCAGGGCGACTAGCAAATGGAATGCGCACAGCTACGGTGCCCTATCAGCAAATCATCTTTCGATTATCATAGAGTATTGATATAAGTCTTCGGACTACAAAATAGCAATTATACAGTACTAGATAAGGAATCCGTGACGCCATCCGTCTGATGGGTTTATAGATATATGTTCTCTAAATTATCAAATGGGCATCTAAAAACGAGTGACAGGTCGCTCGTTGTAGTCATGCCAAGTTGCGGCAGGGCATTAAAAAACCCAGACGTCATTAAGCTGAAGGATTGGCATCCAGCTACCGGCCGAAACGTGTAAAGCTCCAATGATCCTAATGTTAATAAGGTTGATACCACCCTGTCCGATAGCCCAGGGACCAAATTCCGCCCTTGGAGTCCGACTTGGCGTAGGATTCTGTTATGGTCGCACCGCGATGTAATTCAGGTAGGTTGAGTACAAACGTTTGTCACAGGTCAACACAGCAAACTTACCCTAAGGAAGGCCTCCACAGAGCGACCCATATGATGGGCAAACTTTGCAATGACGATCGGATTTTTGGTAGGTGTTTCGTCTCGGATCTGGACTTGCCGCTTGAATTCGTTGTACCCAGGCCACTGATACACACCGAACATCGTTATAAGTACATTCTGCACAAAGATACGAAGTAAGCCAACGGCTACACACCCCGATACGAATATGTGTCGTTGTTTTTCCGCCGAGCTGCGCTTGCACTCTAGCATCACGGAGGGTCTGACAACGACCATTGATTGCGTCGTCTAGAGAGAGGCCCAGAACGCCGTTTTGCTGAATAAAGAAAATGGGCATCTGTAATATTGCCTCGGCAACGTGTTGGTTATAGTCGTTCACGTTTCCCGGGGACCATCGCGTCTGAGGAATAACTGTGCCCGTCCGTACGATGCTATAATCGAGTGCCCAAAGTGGATAACCATTGAGGTCTTGCATGAACGGCGTGAGGGAGCTGTTGACCGGGATAGATCTGACAACGAATACGCCAGAACCGTCTGGCTTGAGTAAGGCCTGACACGACTGATTCAAGCTCAAGCCTGACTGCTCTGTCTTCAGTAGATGGTAAAGATAGTCTTCGGCGCTATTAGGGCCGAAGGTCTGAGAAATATATCCATCTACGAGGAGTTCAGGCGTCTGGAGAACAAAGCGTCACGGTTAGATCAAGACATGGCGATAGAAGTAGCACATTCACATAGGACATTACTGGCGAGTTGAGCGGTGGGAAGATGCTACGACATTCCTCGACGCAGGCCGCATATAAATGTTCTTGATGTCGTCTCCGGTTTGAGAATTGAGAGGCCCAACGATGAAATGTGAAATGTAGTGGACAGTCACGATAATACAAGAGTCGCTTCATGCAGCTGTGAGCCCTACGTTCGCTATCATGATATAGTCTGTCGATGTCCAGCTGGAGGGCCTGGAGGCTCACGACCTACGACCCAAGAAAGGAAGGTTTTGTGGACCGTCATCCACTAGGGAGACAGTGTTCGCCCCCATCATGATCAGAGATCATGGTCGTGCCAAAAATTAAGAGATAAGAATAGAGCATGATAATGTGCACGATTAGAGTTGTCGCATCGAACCCCTTGGAGGTACTGCTTTGTTTGACAGATCCAGGACAGTACTACTGTAGTATCTGTGTAGACAAGAGCTGTATAAGGGGGAGGCGATGATCAACTGCTAATCGACGCGAAGAGGTCGATCAACCTTATCAAGATCAGAGATCTTTGGATCATCGAGAAGAGAAGAACGTCGGCGCGAGGACAGCTGTCACAGGCTCACAGCATGATCGGTATTATGGTTCAGGGATGCTCCTGTTTTCGGCAATTAGAAAGGGAATGTCAATGCCATCTGGACGTACCATATTCTATCTCATTGAGAAACTTCATTCGAGGCAAATAAAGCCGGTGATAGATGAAATAGTAACTGTAGTTACTCGAACGCCCCCAAGGTCAAACAAAAAACAAAATGCTAGTCACGTGCCGTACCCTACAGGGAGGTCTCTGAACCCAATTGGGGCACTCGATTAATCCATGAACCAATATCCTCATCATCTTCCCCCTTCCTGGAAATCACACGTGGTTGCATGGCTCGACGAAGACGCTCCATCTTTTGATTACGGTGGCTTCGTCGTAAGGGAGACTCAATGTGACTCGGGAACGTTCCTTTTAGGCAGGGGATCGAAGCGCCATCTCGACTGCAGGTATGTATGCACGTCGTGAGCTCGCTTGCGTACACAAACAGACGACTTGCGTGATGCAGTGGCATCGCTAATGTGTCTGTCTCCTGAGTAGTTTTCCTTTCATGGTCAAAGACTCATGGTTCCACGTGTCACAGTGCGAAGTGCACCAAAAACCTGGCACAGACCTATGCCTTCCATGGCACCATCGCAGGCACCTGCAAGACAACGCCCGGTATTGTCGTGCGGCAGTTTGGCATCGCACATCACATGCTCAAAAATTCAGATAGGGTTTCGATTCGTCGAGAAGTACATTATACTTGTTGGTGGGATAGACCCACATCGATTTGATCTCTCGACCATGATCATGCTCAAAGATAATCACGTCTGGTCAGTTGGTAAGACATCCCTCACGTAGTCTTAATCTTCGCGATTTTTAACCCTCGTGATGACCTGGGACAGGATCGATCAGCGTGGCGATCGTGCGCGCACGCGAAGTTGGTGGCCTTTCGCTTCCTTTGGATGAAATGTGTGACGAAGAGTCGGCCCAGGATGAAGGAATGTGATGACTTACTTGTTACAGTAGGTCCCAGCAAACTCAATTCCCGCTACCCTACATTTATTCATATACAGTATATGGAAGGAACATTATACCACTTCAGGACATTCAAAGTCGACAAAGCCATCCTTCAAGATTTCATCTAAGGTTTCCTCGATGCTTTGAGTGCCAACCTCGCCCATAAATTCTTCGATTGTGAAGGGTAGTTTTGTAGATGCCTCTGTCGTAAGTAGGCCCATTGTGGGTACACCCCATTCAGGAATGTCCATGGTGAGGCGCCAGTCAGGGAACTGGACTGTGGTAACCACTGCAGAGGACCCCATGGAGTTGCCAATATCGTTGTTGCTAATCGCGGGTGCAGATTGAAGCTGCTCAACCAATGGCCGCAGTTCTTGCTCTGCCATCGGTGGTGACGATTCTGGAAGCTGCACTGGAGGTACCTCCATTGCAGGCACACCCATATCAGCAGCACCTTCACCATTTGCCATCGAGTCACTGATGATGCCCAACTCTGGTTTTCTTACGTCACCTCCAACCGATGAGTTGCTTTGCCCACCAGCCTTGTTCTTCGCTATACTCTTGGTGAGACCTGGAACGATCCGCAGGAGGAGGTCGATTGGGATCTCGCCAAGGCTAGGCTGCTCCGAGATAGCATAGGCCGTGGCTAAATGGACGGCATCCGGTTGAGAGGTGGATGTTGATCCACCCACAATGGGGGGCATCCTTGCATTGGCTTTAGTACAATGCGCGTGGACCTTCAAGGGCGGGGGCTGATAGTGGCCTGCCGAGGATGGCTTCCGAACTGGCATGGAGGTGGGCACCCCGTCAAGCTTTTGAAAAAAACTGCGCCAGGCATTGGGAAGGGGTGTGATTGGGACGCAGAGGACGAGGACTGTGACATTGGATGGAGAAAGGTATGCTATGCGTGTGTTGCGGAGGTTAAGGGTATTGGTTCAACAATGGGGATATGCTGGGGTGGAGGGGGAGTCTATTGAGTAGAGCAACCACGCTCAGTATACAGCGGCATATATACGGTGACCAAGTGTAAATTATTTTTTTAAGACATAAAAGACTAGGTTAGAGGCCCCCGAGGGGAAGGGTTGTGTTGTGGTAACCACACGAGCGAACAACAATGATAAAAGCTAGACACATTGTGGCGAAGTACTCTGCATGAAAAAATGCGCTCGTGTGTCAGAATAATGAGTCACCATGCATAGTTTAGACAATGGAATCTGGGCCTTTCCCTTTCAAAGTTGATGTATCTGCGGTGGCACCGCCTTTCTGCGCGAATCTGAGTCGTTACAAAGCTCGATGGCTGATGGCAAATGAATGAATCAATTCAACACGCGGCAGATCCGAGTCGAGCCCATGCAAGCCCGGGTCATCCGCATCCAGAGATCGTTTATTCGTATCTTGATCCCTTTGAGTCCCAATGGAAGGGGTCTTCCCCCGGTTGGATATATTTTCAGAGTGATGGAGCGCATGGTGGTGGTGGTGGTAGGGTGTTTAACAGACCGTAGAGGCCGCGTCTCACCAGTACTAGTGGTGAAAATCGCCCTCTATTGAGTCCTTTCCGATGCCTTTAAGAACGATCCCCTCCGCAGATGTACGTCAAAAGGATGGACATGTAGGAAATCACGGCGAAGGTTTGTTTTGCCCTGGTGGCGGAGTAAAGTTGACCTGAAAACTGGATTCGCTCTTTCCGCCATCACCGCACGTGTGGAAGGGCTGAATCAGTGGTATCCAGGGAAAATATTTGGTGGAGCGGGGCAACGGAACGGAGGCGCGTGCATTTTAATCATACCCCAGTGCGTGGCTAAATCCACCATCAGTAGCCCGCAGATACACCTAACGAAAGTACTCTAAGAAGGAAGCCATTAGAGCCACATCAAAGCTAGTGCTTGGTATTTCATGACGCCCAGTATCATGACTATATCTTTGTACAAGCGGCGTTTTTCTTCTGCTCTTTCAACTGCGCGATCCTCTGAACAGTAATACACAACCGGCATCATCAACGTTGTCAACGCTAGAAAGTTAACAGAAGAAGCGAAAACCAACCTGGTCGTGCTCCTCCCTCCTGCGCGCCATCTCCGCTGATTTCTCCTCCCAGCAGTGCTCGGCGCCATGCGGGAGAAATCACAGGTGGGTACAGCCCACACGTTGCAGGGGAAGCTTGCGGCGTGTCGTGCCGCCGAGGCGGCAAGTGTCCGTGCAGGTGTCACAACACAACTGATGCCAGAGGGGTAGGGGGTACGGGTGGCAATGTAAGTTCAGTGTCAGGCATAGGAACAGGTGGTGGTGTGGTATGTTCAAATGCTGCCACGGGTCCTCATCTGATGCGCCGCGCTAGTCCATCCCGTGTTGGTGCCACCCGACGCACTCTCGAATTCATCTGTGAGTGAGTAAAAGACGAACTAGTGATTGTGGAGTCTTGGAAGATATAGAGGCGTACTCTAATCATCGGTATCGGCGTTGAACGTTGACCATCCATCAAGTCGCCACCCCCCATTCTCTCCGAGACTCCGCCATGCCGACATCGAGCAACACCTCCGCATGGGGCCTTTTGGTTTGGATCGGCATCTTTTTGAAGGAGGACCGTAATGAGGGCGGAATTGGATACCGCGATGGTCGGTGAAAACCAGCTTTCTTCTCCTTTCATTTGTTGCACTTACTGTCAAAAAAACACATGGGGCTAACATGGAGCACGCTAGGGAAGGCTATTGCAGTACTCCGTCCTGTACTGACTGAGCGTTGCTGACGATGTTTACGAATATTTTACGTTTTTACGGTTTTATTTCTAGTAAGGAGTATTGATGCAGCTGCGCTACTCATAACCACTTCCCCAGGCCCTGTAAGATGAGAATGGAAGCAATTACCATGCCCATTGCTAGTGATAATATACATCAAATGTTGAGTAGTAGCATGATATGAGGGTAAGAAGCAATCAAACAAAAGGCGCTCAGAAACGATTTCAGAAATTGAAGTAGATCAGACACGTGATACTCTTACAAGATTAGGGACAAAGTCTGGTATGAAAGGGGATGTAGGGGGTAAGAACGAAGGGAGGCGACGCATGGTCAGAGAAAAAGCCCAGCAGAGGGTCCATTCGTAGATAAGACTTCGGTATATTGCATGTTCTCCGCATAAGCTACTCGATGAGACCAAGCACTGTCCTCTATGGATTTCAAGCCATTGGCTCCCAGCAGTGCGAGCCCCTTAAACAACTGTAGTGGAGCGTGCCTGCAAGGGAAACGCCGATGACATGGGCGAAACTTGTGTATGCTGCGCAAGAGATGGCTCATCAAGGTTGACAGAAGTGTTGTTGGTACCGGGCACTGCTACATTCGGCGTGGCGGGTGTCCCAGAGGACATCTTGCCGATGTACCACGACTACAATTAGAATAGTGAAGGTGCAGGGAGTCGGTCAACATAAATGTCTCATCTTTGGTGTATAAGAACGCACCGGAACCCAACCACGATCTCCGCCGTCCTCCTTTACAGCCTGCAAGAAAGGATAAACAAATAAAAGGGGTGCCAGGGGCAAACGACCATACATATGACCAGTGATTGTAGCGCTTGAAGACGCGAAGTACGTCATCCTTATATAGGTCCAGCTCCTCATCGCCCTTTTTCTTGTAGTCCATCAATGCATAGCCCGGGAAACTGGTGGATACGATGTGAAGAGGAAGGATGGGAGTTTTTGTGTTGGGTACTGGGGAAGGTGGTTCGGAGTTTGATCCAGAAGCATGACTAGCTTCTGCGACAGCGGTTGCGACGGGTATGCGAGTCTCGAGGAGACACCCAGCGGGTACCCAGCCCTGCTTGCTGGTATCAGAATCCACAACACCCGTTCCTGCGGGGTCACGTTGTACAATCCACCACCCTCGCGCTCGGGATATGATAACGAAGGTGTCACCACTACTCATGGTTGAGTTCATGGAAACGTCGAAATAAAAACACATACACAACAACATCAAACTCGTCCTCCTGCTCAGCCATATACGGGTATATTGCCACTGCATATGATATTTCGGCCGGGACTTCTCTCGCCGGGGTACCTATCTCATTGTGGTCCGACACGGACGATGCAGATGCACTTGCTGTGTGAGGTACACCCGACTTTGGAGGTTCCGAGGCACTTGCGCCTTTCAATCGTTCCCGATCAGTGGTATCTTCACGATCCTTGTTATCAGCCGCGGGTGACATAACTTCTGGCCAGCCAGGTTGTGCTGATGTGCCAGTCATCAAGGGTGGAACGACGTTGGCTGATGCATCCGGATGCACTTGTAGACGTGGCGGGCGAGAAGGTGTCCGTGCATGGGAAGTAGAAGATTTAGGTTTAGATGTTGAAGAATCACCGGAGGCCTTGCGCGCAGCCTGCTTCTGTTGAGCAACAGCAATCGGGGACCGAATATCTTTGATGTGTTTGAGCATGAAAACAGGGTTTTTAGATGCGTCCTTGAGTTTTTGAAATAGCAGAAGTGGCTTCTCATCGTAGCTTAGACATCGTTCTATGCGATTACCTGGGGAATGCCGGGTGTTACCGGAGCGAGACTCTGGAGGCTGGAGACTACGTACTTGGGGGACCATAGCAAATGAACATAGCATAGTTTTGCCAGTCATCGTTATTGATTTTGTACTTCCGCAGGGCAGCTGGAAGGACCTTCCACGCGGGGTCCTCTAAGCTCACCTTGAAACTCTTAAGATTATCCGAACTCTCCTGTCTCGATGGTCGTGGGGGAGTGGAAACTTGAGCAGAGGATGACGGATTGTTAATGACACCGTTCTTGGACTGTGACTGTGACCGGTATAAGAGATCATGTTCGAGACGGTTGGGAGAAGGATTGGGAGAATCAGACATCTCGGGTTTAGTGGGTGAGCCACAGGACTTGTCATACTGCGCCCATTTAAAGGAGGGTTGCCGAGTGAGTGGACTGCCTTCGACCTGAACACCAAGTTATAGGGACTGGACACGACAAACGGTGAGAACGCACCATAGTTTGATGTGTCGATCGCCAACTGTGAAGGTCATCCATTGTTAAGAGAACAGTCTCGGATAATCGTCTGTTGTCTTTCTCAAGTGTTCGTAGTCGTTCCTCTGAATAAGATGAGTAACATGCGATGGGTTAAACGAAGATACGACTGACCTTGCTCCCGTATGATATTGTACAGTTTGTCAACAGTGATATTCTCCTGAGGATCAACTACTTCCGCTTTTCCCAATTCAGAAATAATTAATGGCATAGAGGAGAGAAGGACGACTAACAAGGGGGGATGTAGTGGTCAGGTTCGAAGGGGACATTATGGTCCAGCTTTATGAGGTAGACGGCCTTCAAAATGGCTAGACGTTGACCAACTGTGGCGATACCCATTTCTTTCAGGTGCTCAGGGCCCATTATGCAGAGCACATCCCCAGTCAGGTTGTGCTCTAGACTCGAGATGAGATGATGGTGACCGGAGAGGGGTACTAATAAAGAGAAACTATTGACCTTTGACATTGGCCTCATATTGTGGGAAACCAAGGTTGGCAAAAAAGAGTTGCACGTCATTCTCATCCCAGCTGGAGATTAGGCCCTTTGGTTCTGGTAGTTGGGGATCCATGGGAGTTGTGAGTGAGTAAAGGTCGGCGATCACGAGTTCTGTGATGCCTTCTCGCACGTGATCCGTCACGGCACGTGCGCTGCTTTGAGCAAAGCAGCTGCGTCGGAATACACAGTTCACGCCATTGCATTAGCGGACATGGATGATCTCTGGGGCAATGCCTGGGGCACTCCCGATGACGATGCGAGACCAAAGACCTGGAAAATCTCCGAAAAGCCCCGGAAAGATGACCCTCAGGAAGACGACCTTGCCATGCCCTCTTGGTCCACTGGACCAGGCATTCGATGGGATGAGCCTTCGGATACCCAGTCCTCCCTATGGTCAAATGCTCATCACAGTGCACAAGAGTGGTCTCGTGAAAATTCATACGGTGACATTCCTCTGGTAGATTCTCGCTTAGCCGAGCCTCCGGGGGATAACAACTCCACAGTCGAGCTGCCTGTTGAACCCGAGCCTCACTCCTTTTCGCCTCTCTCGCCTCGAGTTCAACACGATGACATCACCACCCCTTCTCCATCAAGAGAACCAGACCAGGAATTATCACCCTCTCCGATACCGTCTTCGCATTCACGTTCCCCTGAACCATCGCGATCTTCCAGTCCCGATGCCTTTGGGACTTTCACCATTGGTACCGAGCATAGTTATACCGCACCCTTTCCTACTATTGGAGGCCCACTTGAGGGCCAGATAGATGATAACGAATGGGGCTCCCCATGGGGTAGTGGGTCGAAGGATGCAGACGGAGAAAGCGCACAAGTTGCCAGTGACGACACTGACGAGTGGGAGTCTGCAAAGGTGAGGCAATTAGAAATGGATCGCCGAGTGGTGAGAAACTATTTTCTGTCTACCTCCCTTGTCTTATAACGGTCTGCGCCTGTGAAGCCACCAGAACTGCTGTCACAGATCTTTCTTCATCTTGGGGAATTCGTGAAGGACGCTTGGCCAGAAACTCAGGACATGGCCGAGGAAGACTGGCAGAGACAATGGCATTCTGGTATGGACGTTAATGGACTGTGAGTCCATGATTTTTTGTTCTATATCCTACGTCTTACACATGTGCAGTGATAGTTTATTGCTGCGCTACGTTCCTGACCTTACACTTCCACAGCTTCTACCCTCCGGAAAAAGTTTCACGACGAAAGCAATGACTGATGCTGTCAAACTTTCTCGGAATACTGCGTTAGCCCGTACAAGCCCGATGTCAACTCTTCTCGCGGCAAAGGGGTCAACTGCCTGGGAAACATCTGTCAAGTCCCGGACGGAGACGCCCGTGGATGAAGTGCCTTCAGGATGGCGGATTCTTGAAAAGGATCCCAAGAAGGATGAGAAAGCCGTGGATAGGGTAAAAAAATCGACTGGGCTGCTGGCTGGTTTCTGGAATCGGAGGACCTCTAGTTTGCCAAGTAACCCTCCTGGCCAAGAACAGAGCAATAATTCATCAGACTCCACTGCGCCAGAGAGTGCACCACCTCTCCGGGCGCTTGACAAGCGCTCCAGTAAAGAGAGCATGAAGGTCTCTCTCGTAACAGTGACAACACCTCAGACGCCGCCCCAACCGTCCCCTGCACCCGCGTCATCTCAGGTACGTGCAACCTCCTTATAATATTTGAGCCTAGCACTTCCGGCCGCTGATCCTGTGACACAGGATCAGGATGCGAACGTACCGCCTTCCGGGTCAGCTGTATCGCGCTTCCTTCAGCGATTTTCTCGACCTCGCTCATCGTCCTCTTCTCCACGCAATTCATTAACCTTCTCAGGTGACGATCTCGAATACCTCTCCGATGTAAGATCCAACTCCACGGATCTGGTTCTGGTGGATACTGGTGACGGATTCACTGGCCTTGGTGGCGCGACCAAAAGCATCGAAAGCGGCAATCTCCGCGGGAAATTGCCGCCACCATTACCCCCGCCACCGAAGCTCCCCGCTCCGCTTGCAAGTTCTCACAGCCTAGCGACGCCAGCAGGAGACAACACGTTGAACGGGCACACACCCATATCCCCCAATGATCCACATCTGAATACCATACCAGACCTGCGAAACCCACCGGAAGATCCTACCGTCTCGGCACTGACACTTCTCACCCCTAACCCCCTTAACTCTCCGAACTCGAAACCTATACCTCCGAACTTATCTTCCCCCCTCTCGCCGGATAAGATAGCATCATCTCCCATACTCCCTGTGTCGTCTTCACACCCGAATATAGTCATGACTTCTCCACCTATCGCTCAATCTCAGCTTCAACCTTCCGGAAACACTACCAAACCTTTTAACATTTCCCAGGACGATGACGATTTCTCTGACTTCCGTTCCTCTCCTGCGGATCCCCCCGTTTTCCCGTTCAACGACAGCTCACCCGTCATTCGCCAAGGGAAGGTCGTCTCGACGCAGTCTTCACAACTCAATTCACCCTTCGATGACTTGGTTCACCTCGTGTCCTCGCCGACTACAGGACCAGCTAACACCCTTGAGGCACTAGATGCGCCCCGACCTTCCAATCTCGCGATCCAAGTCTCCCCAACGGCACCTACCCCGCCTCCGCCCCGAGAATCTGTATCTATACTCAGATCAAGCCTCGATCGTCCAAATGCTACCCCCACACACTCTCGCACCACTAGCCAGCAGTCTACTACTTCGCCGTCAAAAGCTGCGCCCACTTCACCAAAGCAGAAGGCGATTACTCAAGGGCATCAACGCACGCAGAGCCTGCTCGACCTGGCCGCATCCCGGCGAGGAAGGTGGCCCGCACCGCCGTCACCATTGCCAGAACCACTCCAGCCCCCGCCCGCACCGCCTGGAAAAGGCCAAGTCGAAGGTCCCACGAATGCGGATTACTTTGGTGCCACACCTACAGACGATAGTTTCAACTTATCGTCTCCTCCCGCCCCACCCGGAAAGACTTCGCAGTTCTCATCGTCGCAGGCGGACACCTTGAACAAAGACTTGTTTTCTGCTCCAAATGCCTTTGATCCCAACCCCCACCCCCAGCCCGGGCCTCCCTCGGGATCACCCTCACTCATCGCCCCCACGCCTCAGATCGGATTATCCGCTCGAAGGACTTTATCGCCTCCCCCTCTCCCAACGGCAATTATGAACAAGTTGCCATCAAAGTCCTCCACGCCGGTTCCGCTACTGCCTCCGCCTGGCGGCTTTAGACTGGCGTCGCCAGCGAAAGCGCCACCGGCACCACAGATCGTACCGGAACCGTCACCGCTTGCGTTGCTCATGGGCAGTGACGCAGGGAAGAACATCACCTTGCCAGACATGAAGGCCAAAGCGACGCCTCCGCCTCCACCCGTGAAGGGTACTGGGGGTCTCACCGCACAGGATCTGAGTTTCTTCGAAGGACTGTGAAGGCGACTGAGGGTGGTGATACCGGTGCATCATCATTCATGGAAGCTCCTATCGCTTACGAACGATGTACGACGCCACCTCTCATACCCTGTTCATAGGGAACGCGCCCTCTCCAAGTGCAAGGTGTGGAAGAACACGACTCCAGCATTACACAGATGGAACCGCAGGGCCATGGGTTGTGACCTCCAAAATAGCTGGCCGACCGTTGCATGGACGCGAGCAGTTTTAAATATACTCTGATGTGATATATGTTTGACGGGCGCACTGTTGGGATGACGGCATTGTATGTTACATCATGACGAGGATGATACACTAAGGTACAAATTACAAGGCTTATGACATTTAATGAGTGATTAATTCGTTGAGGGCTGACATGGAAGAAGCCAGTGCGGTGCGTCTAGATTGGCCCGGGCATGGAGGGTTGCTGAATCCTAACGCTTGTTTTTCTTCTTCCTTCGGTTCGTCTGCGTCGAAGGACCACTGGGAGGTGTCGACACCGCGATATCGCCCCCAGCCACTTCGGCCATCTCCCCTTCACCAGCTTCGATTTTCGTCCGCGCCTCAAGGAAAAACATGACGTCCCGCACCTGCTCCTCAAGCTCCTTCGCCCGCTGAGCAAGCGTAGCACGCTCCGTCTCCCCATCTTCAGCGCGCTTCTGCGCAGCCTCAAGGTTCTTCAATAAGCCGTTGCTAACCGCGCGCTCCTCGCGCAGCTCCTTCTCGAGCGAACGAGCGACCTCGGCAAGGTGCTCGGATTTCTTTTCTGTGCGCTGTTTGTCGCGCAGAGTCTCAGAAAAGCGTTCGTCTTCCTCGCGACGCCGCCGACTTTCCTCGGCGATCGCGGCTGCGCGTGATGACTCGGCGTCCTGTCGGAGCTGCGCAACGGCATCTTTAAGACTCGCGAGTTCAACTTGTAGTGCGACCGTCTGCTCCTCATAGAAGGCCCGTTGTGAGTCGAGCTGCGATGTCAGGAGATAGGAATATTCGATCCCTATTGCCTCAATCTTCTCTGCTGTGAGGGAATCCGACGTGCTGGGACCCCCCACGCCGCTGTCGTCGATGGCGCGCATCGACGCAGAGGGTAATTCGACCAGCTTTCCGTCAGCTTTGTTCTGGATGAGCCGATGTACGTAGCCGTCGCCTGCGTAGTCCCATACTCGCTGGGTCTCAAGCTCCAGGGCATATAGGTGTGTCGTGCGCTCGTAGTGTGCATGAGCATGGGCGCGGCCGTACCTCCCACAGCCGATGTTTCCGCAGATAAGGCATATCCAGAGGCTTGTAGTGGAGTTACAGTCTGCACAGAATGAGAGGGCGGGCGTGGACGGGTCGGCGAAGGGAATTGGGGCGGAGCGAGCACCACTGGCGGATGACGGGTGAGATGTACGCAAATTCTGCGAGTAGCGACATACAGGACACCTAGTAGCGTGGAATGAATCCTGTACACTAGAAACAGAGGGGAAAGACAATTACCGACTATCACCCCACTTGCTGAGGCACTCGCAGTGAAACGTGTGTGAGCATGGAACAGTCACTAGCCCAGTGACGGCGGAATCCATGCGCTCGAGACAGACAGGACACGTTGGCAACTCAAAAACAGAAGCCTTTGAAGAGCCGAGCCGGGATACAGACAATGATACCGAATCATCAGTATCTATGCTCACGGACGTGATATGAACGACGTGACAAGTAGCTGGCTGGAAATGTGGTGAGAAACTGCGATGACCCCAGCGTATTCGCAGGCAAGGAAGGACTAACATTCATCGAATTGAACGTTTTGCCATTGTAAGCTTCGGCAAACTCCAAGGCACTTTCGACCTTGCGAAACTTGATGAGAGCTATGGATCGGTTGGGAGCCGTATCTCTGTGTGAAGAGCGCACTAAATAAAATGAATAGGAATACTTGATACAAGAAACGCACCGAATCATTCTCAGGTGTGCCATGTCTTCCTGTGCGGGGGCGACAAACGCAAGGAAATCTGACGGCGTCATCCAGGAGGGTACAGCTAGCACGCCGACCATATAGCCATCGATATCTGCATTTTCTAGCATGATGCGACTGACATCTATCGCGGACGTTCCCTCGTTCGTCTCGGCGACTTTCTGTTGCTCAACGTCGCGAAAGACATGAACGACCCCGTTAGGAAGATTCGTGGTCCCGGATTTGGTGTGGCTTTGAGGAACGAAAGTAGCAACTGCTGGTCCTGAGTACCAGTTTAGCCTTTGCCCTCGTCGATAGAAATAACTCAGTTGTAAACGCACGCACCTTTGGGGTCTGCTCGCCCCTTACTGACGAAAAGCGACGAAGACATGTTGTCGAGGTCAACCCAATCCAAAGCGATGGGTCCAAATCTATAATCCTTTCCGCGAGGATTAAAAGTTGCGTTTCTGCGCGCTGTAGATTTGTGTGGATGTGTCGGGAGAGGTTGCCACAAAGACAATGGTGTAAAGGTGTCGGTTTGCTCGGACTTTGAGGATGATACGTGATGTAGGACTATGCGGACATGATACCCTCTCATCCTTGGGAGGTGAATGTAATGGGAGACATGAAAGCGGTGTACAAAGACATAACTGACTCCGAGCGTCTAACTAACGATGCTCCGGACACTCACCACGACCCCCAGCCCCGCTGCATCCAGCAGACTTCCTCATCCAAACCTCACTGCTGCACTATCTGTGCCTTTCACCAGAAAGTCCCTCATGGCGATACGCGCCGCACTTACCAGTGTGGCCCAGGGCTACCCTCCCATTGCCGCTGACCCGAAAGAAGGGCACGCTGCAGTCCTCATACCTCTCTGCAATGTTAATGATCAGCCTGGTATACTACTTGAACTACGAGGAAAGCTAAGAATACATTCGGGTGAAGTCAGGTACGGGCTGTCATGCTAGGATCGCTGGCAGACGCTGCTCACCACTTCTACCCATGCGCGTTCGGGTGGATCGTATCTGTAGCTTTCCAGGGGGAAGAGTTGATCCTGTAGGTATTAGATTCTAAGCGCTAATCTTCGAACAACTTGCATGTTGCGGGCTGCGCGACCTATTTTTATGGAGCATCACCCTCGCTAAACCAATTCCGCCGCGTCTAGGTGGACAAAACCTTCCTTGCAGCAGCTCTCCGTGAAACGCGGGAGGAAGTTGGCATATTACCCGACCAGGTAGAAATTCTAGGACAAGTGGGGCCACCCCAACTTTCCCTTAGTGGATTGCGCGTGTGGCCATATGTTGTGCGTGGTCCGTTACTGCCGCGAGTACATTAGCCCCTTCATATGCTGCGACGTCGCCTTCGTGGATCCATATAGGGTTTCATACATGCGACGTCCCGAAGGCGATATGAAAAGGGTGGAGGTACAGAAGCTCCGTTACCCTCATTACGGATGGATTCCTTGACTCCGTCACAGTTAGAGGTGGCCGTCGCATTTCATCTACCGCTCGGCCTCGCGGCAAGCCCTACACGACTACAGGTGCACCACTTCCGTGGTGGGCAGCCGTATTGGGCAGTCGAAGTGTCGGATCTCATAAAGAATGCCATTGAAATTAAATTCAATCGAGCCATCCCAATAGGGATGAACCCAAGGAGAGGGTAGAAGTTTGGGGACTCACAGGCTGGTACCTTTTCCAATTCATGAAAGCCCTTAGGATTTATGAGTGACGAGTAACGTTTCATGTGGTGTGGCACCCAAGCTACGTACAATATGATACGCGGAAGTAATCCAGACGCGTGGAGGGCACATGTTTCTGATACTCGCAGGCGCGGTGGCGCTGTGCCTAGTGGAGAGGGTTTACTATATCCGAGTACCGTGGCCAATCATTAGGAAAGACTAGGATGCACCGTCACCATCGTAACCTATCAGAGTGTGTCTCAAGAGTAGGAAGTTAACCCCTGAAGTGGCCTGACATGGCGTTTAAGTTAGGGCGAGTTGAGAATGCCGTACTGTACTGTACTGTACCTGGCGTCATATTACCTGGAGTGTGATTTGGTTGTGGTGCCCACACGCTGCCGAAGAGCCATCCGAGCATTAGACTGATGGGGATCGATGGAGGTGCTCGTCTGGGACGAATTAGCACCAACATCGCGGGTGTCGGCGCAGCTCTCAGGATAGCCCCCAAGGGGTGGTGCGCGGTCGCCTTTGGTCTTAGTTGGTTGCCGTCCATTACGGTGTGATTCCCATATGATATACAGTCCAACCTCCGAAAATGCAACTATTGTTGCAGCGAGCAATGACAAAAGAACTTTCTAGATTTGATTTGACCAGGCGTTAGGAGCGTACGGATCAAACGTAATGGGGTCGACCCACCCATGCGTCTCCCCAACCAGTGCGTTGTGCAGCCCACCATGTGGCAGCCCCAGTGCAGATCACACTGAGAAGGGCATTGAGTACTGCTATGATCGCCCTTCTGTCACTGATATCGCGCGCCGCGCTCTCAGAGCGATCAGATGAGTGCGACAACTGCGGAAATATCTTGTCGGGAGACGTGCGCGTTCCCGCAAGCAAGGCAATCATATTGTATGTCTGTGGATCGAGCGGAGGATTTTTTGACTCAAATGCTCTTGCAGCCTCCTCTGTCCGTGCCCATCTTGATATGGAGAGAAGAAGGGCGTATGGAACCGTTGGCGTCGACGAACTCCAACTCGCAGTTTCTGAGAGGAGTGGTGAGAGCTCCGCGGAAAGTGAGGGGGGGATTATGTCTATGAGAGGCCGAAGTATCTCGATGAGATGGGGTTCCAGTGAAATGGTTAGATTATCAGATGGTGGAAGTCGGCTCATCGTGCCAGGGAGCCTGAGGGAGGGAACGACCAGCGATGTTGTCTTAGTAGGGGGCGTCAGTGGCACGAGGAACGTGTATGGCTACCGCTTCCCCTACTACTCGTCGGTCCGTCCATTTTTCTCCTATTCCTCTTCTTCTCAAAACCCCTCACACTTTCCAGTCCTACGGAGTGCTTTAGACGACGTTTCTCGTGAACTTCCCCCGAACAAATACCTCCGGTCACTTCGTCAACATTCTTCCGTTCCCCAATTAACTAATTGGTAATTGGTGCCAAACCCCTTCTGTCTGGACGCCGCTCTATGAAATTTGGGGTAGTATCACCCGCGCACAGTCTGAGGGAGTTAGCTTGAACAGTCAACATGCGCAGCTTGTCCTCGGCTTAGCAAAATTCACTCGTAATCTTGTCACCGACGTCTCACCTAACCAAAAAATGCACCGTGAGCGTGCCAGTCCTTCGGTCTTTCCCCTGCACAAGTCGCGTGGGTGGTTGACGAGTGTTTCCAGTCCCTAAGAACCACAAATACGCCAACTGATTCACTTCCTTACCGCATGGACAAAGGAGAACGATGAAGGTAGTAGTAGGCTCCCTTCTCTTGACACGGTCTACGTCAATTCATGACACTTCCAATGGATAGCGTTTACGACAACAAGGGTGCTGACGCAAATACTTTCCAATTTGGTGACCGGAAACCAAGAGCTCCTCGATCAGTTATGGCGTGTCCATATGGACTTTCCTGAGGAACAATCTGTTCCCATGTACAGTAATGGCATTTTGCTGCATGTGCTCATGTCGCTGACCTCTTCTTAACCAGGACAGCCGTCTTTTAGGCTTGCCTGATTTGCGCACTGTACTTTCCGTGCTTGTCCTTATTACGAATTGCATCCACGAAAGCAGGGAACGAGGGTACGCGGCGATCCACACCCGCCCTCGATGTAATCGTTCCAATTTTCACCCACTCCGGCAGGCACGCCCTAGTTACCACAAGTATCGGTATCCGCGTATGTGTTTCTATCCCGGATAGGTTAGAAGGTTCTTCGGACCTTCCCGAACTGGAGGACGACACAAAAGTCTTTGAGTTAGTGTAACTGTTCACCGTTTTCGATGTCTTGCTTCGCGCGATATACGTTTTAGGTATGCGATATTTTCCAAGCCTTTTTTTTCAGACCTCTACAATGGAACATCCATATGCGCACGCATCTTCTCGCACATGGCCCACTTTTCCGTACTCACTTCCCATAGTAGGGAAGATGAGCCGGTTTCCCCGACCCAAACAATACTCTTGAAGTTACTCGACTCGTTTCTGAACCCCGTTCCCACGCCATTTCGGGATCGATATGACCATCTGAACAATATAGCGAGCTTCCTCGGGTGAGGCGAGGCGAGAGCGCTCACATCCAAGTACCCCTTCTTTTGCCCTGCCACGCACGACAGGCCCCCAAGGCCCTTCAGCAGCGCATATGGCTTGCCTTGTCCAGCCGCAATCTCATTATCAATATTTTCTCTTTTCATCCTTCACTTCTATCCCTTAGGCACCTGGTTGTCTTGCTACCCGCTTGTTAGGTTTAGGTTTTGCAAGTCACCGCATATGTCAGTAACCCTCTTGATCCTTCCGTGATCCTTCCAGCCATGTGCAATAGCACACCCTCTGATATGAGAAAATATTCACCTCTCCACTCCTTACACTCGTGCTACGACTATCTATGCTAATAGGTTATGGGCCCAGTGCCATACTAGCACGAGAACACATACAGCATGGCATCTATCGATAACACGGACGTTGGACAAGGCGCTAAGAGCGCTCATCTCCACCAAACAAGTCCGAATGTCGAGAGGGAGCCATCCCGAAAGGGAACGAGCATTGTACGATGTCCGGGCCAATAAAAACTTGGCGATAACACGCATAAACGAACCTCTCAATGACACAAGCTGGAGTATTTGGCGAGACAAGATGGTTAATGCTTCAGCTATGGGTGTCGCACTGTTGATGCGTATGCGAAAGGGCTCATAAAATGCCCTGATCCTACTGCAAATCCAGAGGCAGCTATCATCTGGACATTCAACGACATATGCCAAACTCCTCATTAATAACATCGACGCGACTGAAATGATCCACGTCAGCCAGTGCAATAGCGCTCACGAGATGTGGTCGAACCTAGAGGCCATACATGAATTGTGTGGCCACCAGACGATCATATTGTACATGCCCAATCTATTCCATACTACCGCCGAAGACGGCGACAATATCAGCGAGCACTTAAGCAAACTTAAGCAGTACATGGAGCGCATAAGTTTTGCTCGGCGATCGTGACTTCAAGACCTCCGACCCCCTAGGCCTATTCAAACTGCATGGGACGCTTTTATGGAGTCCTATGTTGGCGGACAACTGGCGCTATTGACAGCGACGCAAAACATTGCATGACCTCCCAGCAACTTATTGGGCTTAACAAGGAGGAACATGTTCGACGCGAACTGAGAAAGTGTCATGGCGAAGCAACCCACGCGGCGTATCAGTCTAATTGCAACGGTCCGCGAACTTGAAAGCGCGAAAGCCTGGCTTGGCTAGTCAGATCAATCCCTCTAACGCGCCTCTGAAGCCACGGGCTACGGACCTGTCCTACAGGCAATGCAGGCAGAGAGGTCACACCACAGACGATTGTCGTTATCGGGGCAAGAGTAAATGCCCCCCGCCATGTTCCTCTTAATCCGTCATGTTTCTGAACTTATGTTTGCCTCCTAGTGGCATTCAACCCACAAACTTTGATTATTATTTTTTGTTATTTTATTTATAAACGTAGCTCGGTTTTTAGGGTATTCACATCTCTACTATACCAGAATACTTTTTCTGTTTGAGGAGAAACGGAGCCCAGAAGAGGGAGCGACCAATGTCAGCCGAACCTCTTGGCAGGCTCGCCCAAAATCGCCCCCAACAGCAGTGCGGTGTTTGAACCTACACTTTACCAGTACTAGTTTCCATCACTCACGACCCCTTTCTATCGGTTTCCATCATCGTGTCCAGGATCAACCAGCCATTTTCATTCAGAGGACCCAGAATATCACGCAGAGCTTCTCGAGAAGACTTCCAAATTCGCCAATCGGTGCCTACCGTCCGATAAACTATCCTGTCCAGACGTCCTCGGCATTCAGGACAGAGATATTCAACCACGAAGATGATGAAGCGGCTCATTCGACATCTTTGCGCATCGCGTTACCAAACACAGGCGCAAGTTTTGGATATTCTGGGGTACATTGAGCAGGATCAGAAGCACTGCAACGCCCCAGGATCGTTCCATGTTGGTGGATTTCCTCCAGCATGTGGTCGATATTATCGAGACCGTCGATAACGCGCAGGCCACGAAACGACTTTCAACCACCAGTCAAATGCTTCTAGGTATCTATGCGTACTGGACGGAACATAGCCTTATTCTCAAATATGCGCTTGCCGACACCAAATCCGGTCAAGAGTGAAATCATCTAGGTGTCGGACACCTATGATTTCACTCTGACCGGAATCCACATATTTTATTTAGAGCATGTCGACATAGGTTTCCAGCTTGGAGTTGGGCGCTAAAGATAATGTCGTTCGTGATCTCGGCCAACGGGCTCTTTTTGCTGATCGACCCAGTCGCGCCGCCATCGCAATCTTTTGAATGGGAAATTCGTAGTTCAAGCCCTCCCCTCCAACCACAAATTTCTGCAACCTATCTTCGGAGACCATACCAGTGGCTTTGGATGCCGCCCTGGCCGAAACCAGCTATAGTACTGGGGTATGGAGTGAGGCGCGCGCGACTCGTTCATTGGGCGGTTTCTGAGGCGGTGGTTCGCTGGAAACCTAAGGTCCATGCCGAGCTGGCCATGATTATGGCGATGGTCAAGGGCGAAATCGAGCACGTCATACCCTACATCAGTGTCTCAAACCTTTCCTGCATTGAAGGCACGGATAGAATGACTGCACATGCCTTATGTGTAGTCATTACATCCGTGCCTTCAATGAGGTTACAAGCAAAATATCGCTACTAAAGGTTCTCACGGGAAGGCTTACTCTGCGTGGTTCTGGCCTAATCTTCCTAGCTATGATGGAGAACTTCGTCCGGCCCTTTTAAGATGTACCAGACAGCAGCTCGTTAGCGATTTCGAGCGTCATGCAAAAAAACAACTCTCAGATAGTAGTGTGGGATCTGTCTCTCCGGGATTGGAATTAGGTCTGACTCGGGATGACAATTTTGATCGGATTAAGGCGTCGGTGCACACCGCAAAATAATAGGCTTGTAATTCGTCCTGTCAATGACCTTCCGTTAGCATGTGTAAGGTCCTGTAGGACAGACGCGACAGCGCTACGTACAGGTGAGTAACGAGAGAAAGCGAGGGGGAAGAGCAACGAACCTCAGTCTGATGAGCAAGAAGACTAAGGCTTACAGTAACGACTAGAGCGTCTTAAGTATGAATAAAGTGATCGTCCCATGTGGATCAATGTAAGAAGAATGGTACATGTCGAATGTACTGGAAAGAAATACGAGGCCAATGAGCCCTTAAGAGACAAAGAAGCGCACTGGAATAGGATCACTCATCCGATTCCTGATCCTCAGGCTTACCGAAACGCACTTCCTCCAAGTGACGTGCTTGCGGTTGCATTCACAACATAAGATAGCCTTGTGATATCGAGTAGGAGCTCGATACTCAGCAAAAATGCAAAGAATGTCGCGCTGAGTCTCTCCTGCTGAGTTCTGACTGGCCCTGCCTTTGGAGGGACAGTATGCCAATGTCAGATTTCTTGCCAACACTTCTAGGTCACTGACTTCACCTCCACACACGTACTGTCGACCAGTCTGCCCCACTCTGTTGGCTACACAGGCTGCTGTCAAGCGCCACCACTTGTACTGCCACATGCTGCACACATCAATTACTGCTGTGAATGCATTAGCCCCTTCATATGTTGAGACGTCGCCCACGTGGATTCATAAAGGGTTTCATACATGCGACCCCAAAGACGATATGAAACGCAGGAGCTCCGTTACCTTCATTACGGATGGATTCCTTGACTCCGTCACAGTTAGAGGTGGCCGTCGCATTTCATCTACCGCTCGGCCTCGCGGCAAGCCCTACACGACTACAGGTGCACCACTTCCGTGGTGGGCAGCCGTATTGGGCAGTCGAAGTGTCGGATCTCATAAAGAATGCCATTGAAATTCAATCGAGCTATCCCAATGGGGACGAACCCAAGGAGAGGGGTAGAAGTTTGGGAACTCACGGGCTGGTACCTTTTTCAATTCATGAAAGCTCTTACAGTAAGATTTATGAGTGAGGAGTAATGTTTCATGTGGTGTGATACCCAAGCTACGCACACTGTGATACGCGAAATAATCGGGACGCGTGGAGGGCACATGTTTCTGATACTCGCAGGCGAGCTGGCGCTGTGCCTAGCGGAGGTGTTTAACTGTATCCGAGTATGGCCAATCATTAGGCAAGACTAGGATGCACCGTCGCCATCGTAACATCAGAGTGTGTCTCAGGAGTAGGAAGTTAACCCCTGAAGTGGCCTGACATGGCGTTTAAGGGGTATTGAGAATGTACTTGGCGTCATGTTACCCGGAGTGTGGTGCTCACACACTGCCGAAGAGCTATCCGAGCATCAGACTGATGGTGATCGATGGATGTGCTCGTCTGGGGCGAATTAGCACCAACATCGCGGGTGTCGGCGCAGCTCCCAGGATAGCCGCCAAGGGATCGTGGTGCGGGTCTTGGTTGGTTGCCGTCTCCTACAGCGTGGTTCCCATATGACATACAATCCAACCTCCGAAAAGGCAACTATTGTTGCAGCGAGCAGTGACAGAAAAACTTTCTGGATTTGATTTGACCAGGCGTTAGGAACGTACGGACCAAACGTAATGAGGTCACGGTCAACCCACCCATGCGTCTCCCCAACCAATGCTTTGTACAGCCCACCATGTGGCAGCTTAGTACAAATCACACTGAGAAGGGCATTGAGTAGTGCTATGATCGCCCTTCTGTCGCCAAATCGCGCGCCGCGTTCTCAGGGGGACCCGATGAATGCAACAAGTGCGGAAATTTCTTGTCGGGAGATGTGCGGGTTCCCGCAAGCAAGGCAATCATAATGTATGTCTGTAGATCTGTCCGCGCCCATCTTGATATGGACAGAAGAAGGGCGTATGGAATTGTTGACGAACTCCAACTCGCAGCTTCGGAGAGGAGCGGTAAGAGTTCCGTGGCCATGGGAAGATGAGGCGGAGATTGTGTCTATGAGAGGGTAGTATCTCGATGAGATGGGGTCCCAGTGAAATGGTTAGATTATCAGATGGTGGAAGTCGGCTCATCGTGCCAGGGAGCCTGAGGGAGGGAACGACCAGCGATGTTGTCTTAGTAGGGGGCGTCAGTGGCACGGGGAAAAAACGTGTATGGCTACCCTTCCCTCGTACTCGCAGTTGCTCCACCCACTTTTCACTTTTTCCTCTTCTTCTCAAAATCCCTCACAATTCCCAGTCCTACGGAGTGCTTTGGACGACGTTTCTCGTGAACTTACCTCGAATAGATCCCTCCGGTCACTTCGTCAACGTTCTTCCGTTCGCCCAACCTATCTAATTGGTAATTGGTGTGGATAGAATCCAACTAGGGTCTCAAACCCCTTCTGTCTGGACGCCGCTGTATGAAGTTTGGGGTAGTGTCACCCGCGCCCAGTCCGAGGGAGTTAGCTTGGACAGTCAACATACGCAGCTTGTCCTCAGCTTAGCAAAATTCACTCGTAATCTTGTTGCCGACGTCCCACTTAACCAAAAAAATGCGTTGTGAGCGTGCGGTCTTTCTGCCGTTCCCCTGCGCTGAGAAGTCGCGTGGTTGACGAGTGTTTCCAGTCCCTTAGAACCACAAATACGCCAATTGATTTACTTCCTTACCGCATGGACAAAGGATAACGACGAAGGTAGTAGGCTCCCTTCTCTTGACACGGTCCATTTCCATTCATGGCACTTCTAATGGATAGCGTTTGCGACAACAAGGGTGCTGACGCAAACACTCTCCAATTTGGTGACCGGAAACCAAGAGCTCCTCGACCAGTTCTGGAGTGACCATATGGACTTTCCTGAGGAACAATCTGTTCTCATGTACAGTAATGGCATTTTGCTGCATGTGCTCATGTCGCTGACCCCTTCCTAACCAGGACAGCCGTCTTTTAGGCTTGCCTGATTTGCGCACTATACTTTCCGTGCTTGTCCTTATTACGAATTGCATCCACGAAAGCAGGGAACGAGGGTACGCGGCGATCCATACCCGCCTACAATGTAAACGGTTACAATTTTTCACCCCCACTCCGGCAGGCACGCCCTAGTTACCACAAGTATCGGTATCCGCGTATGTGTTTCTATCCTGGATAGGTTAGAAGGTTCTTCGGACCTTCCCGAACTGGAGGACGACACAAAAGTCTTTGAGTTAGGGTAACCGTTCACCGTTTTTCGATGTCTGGCTTTGCACGATATACGTTCTAGGTATGCGATATTTTCCAAGCTTTTTCAATTTGGATTTTTTCCAGAACTCTACAATGGAACATCCATGTACGCACACATTTTCTCACACATAGCCCCACTTCTCCGTACTAACTCTTCATTGTAGGGAAGACGAGCCCGTTTCCCCGAACCAAACAATACTGTTGAAGTTACTCGACTCGTTTCTAAACCCCGTTCCCACGCCATTTCGGGATCGACATGATCATATGAACGATTTAGCGAGCTTCCTCGCGCCCGTGTTTCTCTTCCAGGCAAGAAATGCGCAGCACGCCATTCAAAGTGCCACCGGCGAACCGTCGCCAAGTGGGAATATCGTCACCGATGTGGGTGGCGTGGCCAGTTACGCATTGGATGGGCGACTGCCCGGCATATGGGTCGCTTTAGTGCTGCTGTCAACCAGCCTCTCGTCTATTCTGCTAGCAGAGCAGGAAGATAACAGTGGGGCAAACACGGACCCGGCAGTAGTCACCTTGACTCACCTCTGTCATGACACCGTCTCCGCAGCCCGGAGTCGCACTGGGACCGGGTTTATCGAAGAATTAGTAGGTATGATGGTTCCTCGATCCGCGTCCTACCTCTCGTAGATTGCAGAGACAATCATTCATCCTATCCCAGAAACCCTTCGTCAACTCGACCTCTTTCTCCCACGTATCAATTTTGGGAGGGTCAGGCTATCCCCGAAAGGGAGTGAAGCCGTTCCTGGCGCCGGCGAGAAAATGGTGGATGCTTCCGACTTTCCTTACGTCAAACGCGACCTGGTAAGACTGCTCGGGATCCTGTGTCATAACCGTAAGGCGATACAAGACCGCATACGTTTGTGTGGAGGCATCCCAATTGTACTCAATCTGTGCACGATTGACGATCGGAACCCCTGTAGGTACCTTTTTGGGCTATGTTGGTTCGCGTGCTGTTTTTGCTCGGGTGTTGCCGCGTCGCACTCTCACTCCCAGTGTCTATTACATTTACGTTTCGGCTGGGCTGATAGTGAAAATCCAGACTTGCGCGAATATGCTATAATCGCGTTGCGAAATTTACTCCATAATAACCCCGAGAACCAGGCCGTTGTCAACACGTTTCAGGCTGACGAACACGTGGGACCTGATGTAGTGGTTCGCGATCTCGGTGCCAAGTAGTCGTAATGGAGAGGGAAAGAAGGGGGCGGCTGGTGCCATGCAATGCCAAAGACACGAGGAGGTGCCACAGCTTCGGAACTCGGACATACACCGCTAGAACGTGATTTTCAGTACAGTAAATGACATGATGGATAAGGGGCTCGTCGCTGTGTGCTACCAAATCTGAATTATTGTTATTCATCCTCCTCATCGAACCCTGCAACGGTAGTTCGTTTACGTGCACCCCCAACCCGTCTAACCCGAAATTCCTCTTCGTCTTCTTCACTTTCAACCTCCATCGCCGCCGAGCCGGCCTGTTCACCACCTCCTTCCGGTGCTTCCGGTGCTTCGTCCCGTAGCCTTTTCCTATCAGCTTCTTGCTGCCTGATCTGAGCGTCCAATTTGTCTAACACGTCCTCTTCCGCTTCTTCGCGTGCCTCCTTCTTACGCCGAGGAGCACCATCAGGTCCGTGGCCAGCGGCATCGTCAGAGTCAGAGTCGGCGACGACAAAGTCGTCTGTCTGGTACTCGCCACCCCGACGCTCTTCCGGTTCGCGCGCCCGGCGCTTCTTGGGACTGCGCCCGTCGTCGTCGCCGTCGTTGTTCCCGTAAGCGTCGTACGCGGGTTCTTCGTCATCGCTCCATATGTCCATGTCTGTTCCCGTACGGCGTCGTCCACCGCCTTGAGAACGACGCCGGCGCGTTCCTACACCGCCACTGTCTTCGCCACGTGGGTGGCGTGTCTTTTTGGCGGAAGCGCGAATAAGTTCCTGTTTTTCGCGTTCCGGATCCATATCTGGTGCCATCCGTAAGCGGGCGACCTTGCTGTGCTTCTGACCAACAGCTCGGACGACAAGGCGGTGTGTTTCTGACTGCATGTCCGTTGGGCGCAACGTCAAGAAACCTGTTATCGCAGCCTCAGCTTGCAAAATCTCCGCACGTTTGTGTTGGGCTACGAGATAGGTGAGACCATGAGCTTTTCCGGGGGTAGTTGTTGGCATTCCTGGGGAAGACTGTGATTGGGAGTTCTGTGAAGTGCCAAATGCTTGCCGATGCGCAGAACCAGAGCTATCAATTACTTGGTTAATGTCAAAATACTCCTTGCCCAGACGAAGGCTCATGGTACCATCCGACCATCGGATAATATGCGCGTTTGACTGCCGATGCTATGCCAACAGGGTTAGACCCTCGAATTAGGGAGGTAAAACGCGACTGACGTCTTGGTCGTCTTTGTCTTTTGTCCAACGCCACCGCACTGTGTTCTCTACACGGAGTTTGATACCCATGTCGCGTTCATGAGTGCCGCCCAAGAAGTCCTCCTCGTGTTCTGGTCCAACGTAAGTGTCCGGATGGAAAGGTTTAGAATCCACTTTGACGAAATTGGGCATCCGGATGACCCAATGCTGTGGTAAACACAGAATGTGAGATGGGAACGTGTGCCTGTATCCTCGGAAACACGCACTTGTCCGTCTGAACTCTTTGGAAGTGGAATATTAGGAATCGAGACCGAGGCCTCCAGGCGATGCTCGATAAGTGGATTAGGTTCTTCTTCTTCTTCATATTCCAACGCCTGTCTTCGTTTCCGGTCCGGTGAGGAAAGGCCGTCATCTGGTGGAGGTGCAGAGGAGGGGGAAGAGTATCTTGATTCGGCAGCGCTCGGTGCACCGGAAGCCAGATGATGGTCACTATTTGGTTTAAATGAGGGCGTGGAAAGAGGCGTGAACAGGGACTTTAGCTTGAGGGGAGACTAACCGGCTGTGGTGAACGAAGTCTACGTTAGAGTCTTCACCAAAGAGGTCGCCCATCTCCTCTTGTTTTAGGTGTTGTTCTGTGGCGGTGTCCGGCGGGGCGTCATCAAAGGAGGAGGAATGCATGTCGACATCTTGGTTGAATTTAACTTTATCGTAAGGAGTGTCTGGGGATGAGAGTGCGCCCGCAAGAGAAGACATCACCACAGGACCAACAGATCGTCAGGCGAGGCGAGGTGAGGCCCCAATGTGATCACGTGTGTACAACGTGTATGCGCCTGTTTATATTGGCACTAGAGCGCTCGCACCCAAGATGCCCCCTTCTTTTGCCCTGCCACGCACGACAGCCCCCCAAGGCCCCCACCTCTTGCCTTGTCCAGCCGCAATCTAATTGTCGATGTTCTCTTTTTATCCTCACTTTCATATCTTAGGCGCCCTGAACTTGTCCCACTACCCACCGTTTGCAGCGCCGGGTTGAGCTCCTCGATGACAATTTTCCCCAGCCATCCCCGCTCAACCGCTGCAGAGGCGTCCTTTACGCCACATCAGCCCATCAGGGCCGAATTCTTGGAATGGCAGATCTTGCGATCTATCTAAATCTCGTCGGTCAATGGCCTACGCCCGGGAAAATCCACCCCCATTATTTGTCTTTGTGTTCCTTGGACCTATCCAGTTATCCTCCAGTATGCTTAAATACCCTCTCTCTCCCGTGAACTTGAGCCCGCACTGCCATCAGTGCTCCTCTATCTCTCAACTGACTCATTCTTGAATACCACGCGTTCACACACTCCCCCCTCTTGTTCATTTACTCCCCCACCATATTATCTCCGATCACGCCCCCACTTAACGTCAACATAGCGTCCTCCCCGCGTACAAAGTCAAGAATGGACTACGACCACTACATCCCTCGGAACTATCCTAATGAACCCTCACCCCTTCTCTTCACGTCCTCTCAGGTATTGTATTCCGTGTTCTGTCCTATCCAGTCTCGGCGCTCATGACACTCAGCCTGACTCATTTCATGTCGGTGGCGGTCAAGACACGCAGCAGGTAGGTGTCTTCCTCACCGTAGGTGCGATCCGCTCACCGTCGAGTATCTCAACAGTATCAGTCCTCCGAGCTCGAAGAGATGTGGAACCTTCAGACAATATCTCCTTCTGACCTCTCTGTCCCGTCCCCCAACAACTATATACAGATCTACAAGGACGATGACGAGTCATTCAGCCACTCGCAGAACAGCGTGCCTCCCATTGATATCGCCATCGCCACATCGAGTTTAAATCCCCGTGGACCATCCTCCTCCGACTCTACTACCCCAATCACCCCATCCCTTCTATCACCGTCTCACCCGGGTTACGCCTCATCTCCAAGCCTGATGAACGTGACCCCCCCTACGCCTGCTCATGCTCTCGGGCCCGTATCTGATGTTTATAACTCATTTCCCCCCTCTGCTCCCGTCTCCCCTTACTCGTCTCAACGTTCACCGTGGCCCATAGCTAATAACGTTCGTATTTTGTCATTCATTCTGCCTCGTTACTCTAAACAGTTTCCACCAATAGCACTCATCCACGGAACCAGAGCGTGTCCTTCCATTCAGCGAGCATCAACGGGGCCCCATGGTGCCACAGAAGCGGTACAAGCCCCACACCTCCAGCGATAGACGTCGTTACGTTGAAGAGGTCAACCTTGAGCCAAGTATCCACTTTTTTATGGCGAAACCCGACGAATTAGGGATACCCTTGAGGGACGCATTGCACGGCCGCTTTGCGAAACTCGTGGGGCGCGACGAACCTATGTTCAGAGAGCGCGGGCCTTCTATCTCGGTGCGCCTTAACGTAAGTCTCACCCCACACAGCTTTGCTGTATCGCCTGTCAAATATATCAGTATCTGATGCTATGCACAACCAGTGGCCAGGTTACCAGCCTTGGAGTCGTCAAATCCCTACGAGGGATTTCCGGAACCCCCCTGGGCCTATCACACGTTCGAAACTCGCAAAGAATGTAGCTAAATCCGTCTCTCGCTTCATCACTGTAAGTTAGGCGCCATCTCGAGTCATCGCGACAACAGTCTCACGGGTTCTTTTCAGGAACACCAAGGTCGTCAAATGGAAGAGGATGGTGAACCAATCTGGGCTGTGGGTCCCCATAAGATTGATGTAAACGATCTGGTGCTTGTGAGACTCGACCATGTATCGAAGGGCAGCTGGCAAGCGCAACTTCAGCTCCTCCGTCCTCTTCATCGTCCATGAACAGTTACTACCTTGTGTCTTGCTTTTCACATTTTTCGTTTTTTTTTTCTGTCTCGGTGCATCTCTATATTCCCTTTAGTTTCACGTTCTTGTCCATATTACTCTTTTCTATTGGCATCCACTATATTGCACTCTCTACCTATGCGGGATTGACCTGCCACTTGACTTTTTGTGCACCACACTTGTGTGCGTGCAGTCGTGATCGCGCGAGTCGTTGATTCTATGTCAGGTCGTGTATTTGCTGATAAGTCTGAAGTTTTTGAATAATCAATCAATATATCAAATCTCACTACTCTAACATTGTCCATTTGTGATCACTCTTAAGTGCTTCCATTATATGGTATTGTTCTAAGTTTTAATAATCGGTAGTCTCGTGCCGACCCAGCATGGCTGCGTCACGTAGATTGGAGGTTAGCACAGGTGGAGTGGGCGTAGGGTTGTGCAGGTGACAGTGAGAAAAGAGGGTTGTTTCCGCGTAGAATGCGCTGTGTTGTGGACCGTACTGTACTGTACTGGATATGATTGATTGACAACCTTTGCCGCCGGCGCGGACGTATCTTATCGTCACTCATCACGGTGCTTTTGAGTCTAGATCATCCATCACCGCGTCATGCCATACTAAGTGTACGGCGGACCTCGGACTCGGAACCAGAAAGATAATTCGCCATCAACGTGGAAGCGCGGACCGGAATCTCGCAAAATCCGCCCCCTCGCTACTGTAAAACCAAAACGTTATTGTATGGATATGCCGTATGACATGCCGCATGTTGATTGAAGCAGGGCACTATTGCGCGCAGGGCATCGTCCAATAGATTGGTGAAGTTGGAGTTCCCCCACTCCAAGCTGATGGGCAGTCACTAGCTCAGCACACGGATCTTTCCCCCTAACTTACGCGACGGACGCGCGAACTCGGACGTCCCCCCTCGCTTCCGAGTCTCCACCCATCCAGTGCAAACTTACAATTTTCCCCCCCACAGAACGGGAGGTTGTTGCGTGCCATCAATGATGAATGTCTTACAAAGGAGCTGATTTTGAAATCTAATGGGGACGAACGATCGCGGTGCCATGTGATGGCGGCGAGATTATGATGAGGAGCGAGTGGGTAAGGGAACGGAACTAGCTTGTCAGAGGAGGGAGAAAATGAAGTAAATGAAATGAAATGAGGCCGAATATGAATTTTTGGCCAACACGCTGGGAAGGAAGTGAGAAAGGGGGAGAGGAGGACAGAAGGAGGAAAGAAACGAGGGAAAGTGCGCCGCTGCGACGGTCACCTTGTCACCGCCCGCACGTATCGTGCGTTGCGTGCCAAAACCCTGCATCCAGGTTCCTGTTCTCACACTATTTTCGTTCGTGCTGTGCAGTTGGCACCTCGAGCGCAACCGACAGATCGAAAGGAAAGGGGTGACGACGCCGCTGACGGAGCTTGAGTTCACGTCGGGTAATCCGGGACGTTGAACTGGCACCTCCGCCCTTCAAACTGTGATCACCCTTATTACATATCCACGTTTTTCGAGCGTCAACAGGTTCCAGGCCGTTGTCAGGGCCCGGGCGTAAATGAGAGGGAAGAAGATAATGGGTGTGCTGATGGAGGATGAAAGAGGCACCACGCCACGCCACGCCACGCTCTCTCTCTGTCTGGTGTCCAGAACGTTCTTTCCCCCCTCCGACTCCGACTCAGGCTCTGGGTATCTGGCGCGACCATGTGACGATCGACCAGTTGGGCGTACGGACGTTCGGCATTTATGGTGGGAGATGATGGATGAGATGATGGATGGGAGAACACGCGACCCGTGACTCGATCCCGGACGGACCTGACTGGATGGATGGATCGGTAGATTGGTCGCTAACTGCGCTATACCTCTTTTCCCGACAACGTTACGTTTCGTGCGAACGTTTAGCATTCAGTATCCGCGCTCGCGCTGGGTTTTGCTTCTCGGTGCCGTCAATCATTCGGGGGGGGCTGATGATCGGATGGCTCACCAACTTGGATATTGCTCCAAGTCACGGGTCGGGTGGCGAGGCGACGACGACGACCGGTCGGCGAAATCCTGACGCCCCTACAGCATAGCCTTACTCTTCCACGCGCGCTATGCTTCTGCCGTACAGTACAGTGAATAAATTGCATTTCCGACGCCAAAGCTGAGCTGCGTTTGATAATGGCTAGTCGCTGATTGGTCCCCCGTCGGTTCATGCCGTCAACGTGGACTGTAGGAGGCTGTCCTAATTGCCACTTGCTCCTTCGCACCTCCTTCCTATCCTCCTGTATGGCACGCGTTTTGGGCTAGACTGGAAGCTCCCTTGTGCCATGGCTCTTCCCAAACGGGTGTCTTCCCGTAACTTTCTGGAATAACGGGCCTTTTTGGACTTATATGCACTGCATACAGGTCTGCTCATTGCCACACAGCAACCGAAGCTGTACTACTCCTGCTTCCTGCCTCACCATACCGCATTTACTCCATTGATTCAGAAGCTGTCGTGGCCTACGCATTAACCCACAGCCCTTTATTATCGTGCATATTGTTCCGTGCTTTTCGCCACTACCATATTCAGTCAAAGAGACATGAGTCAAGCAGGCTTTCTTGTTTAACCCCATTTACCAGTCTTGTCCCCACGAATTAGAAGAGGCTTGGGCTGTTTACCTGTGCTTGAGCTGATTTCGCCTTCATCCCGTCCTGTCGGAGTGATGATGTACCATTGAGTTTGTTGCGGCCATTGTCCGAGGAATCGCACTTTAACACTCTTGGTATGGTATACGCCATTTAGGCAGGCTTATGTTTTGCTGTGCATAGAATCATTCATGTCAACGGTCACATGTCGAATTGAATCGTACCTTGCAGGCGCCGACCACCAGCAACGTGCACTGGCCACGCCTTGGGCCCAAATCAACATGACAATTCAATTAATTTAAGTTTCTCCATGACCCATTTATTACTTGTTACTTTGGCTGGCTACTGTAGAGGGTTTCAGGTATCAATTGAGCCATCTAACTTTACTACCAAGTTCCACGTGAAATCCCGCCTTGATGTTCAGGTGTCGTACCCATCATCGAAATTGAAAATTTCATGATCACCGGACGCGAGGGTTAAAGATGGGAAGGGGTTACGCACCATAGGTTGCTGTGAGGGTGTAGAAGCACCTGGGCACAGTATATCTTCATTCGGGCTGATACGGTCACCGCGAGGTGTCAGCGTGTCAGTCAATTGTGCATCTTTTTTCGTCCAGCCGTCCCTGATGACATAGAACGCCCATTCTCCTTCGGGAAGGATGGTGACAAAAAAGCTGAACAGACAACGCCTCTTCGTCTTTGCGCACAGGCGCGGGTGTCGTGGGCTGTGGCCAGTTCCGCTTCTGTTCCATTCCTTTCCCATGATGTTTTCTTCCCACGGAAAATTAAATGTGACAGACGGCGGGCGCACAGGCGCAGCTGCGGCGGGGATCAATATCATCATACAGCACCAAACCAAATTGTAAACCACCCCGTATGGACCTCCTTGCGTACAGCGCTGTACCCCGACTCCGCCTTGTCCATGAGAAACTTCGATTGGGCCCCTGCATACAGTACGCTAGTACTCTTTGAGGTGCCCTCGCTTGTCCGGAATACAACTGCGGTCGTGGCAACTTGAAGGATGTGTCAAAAATTCCAATGTACGCGCAAGGCCACACAAGGAATGGAGTAAACGGGTGCCGTCAAGTAAAACATGTCTTCGTTCTCTAGGAAACAATAGAATCGCACATCGGTAACAAAAGGACTCTTGGATCCCTTTGGTGCCTCTTGTATTCTGGCATCACGTGATATGTGTCCCTTGCATTGCTTTTTGTCTTTTCCTTTATTGCATCTCTTATTGTGTTCTCTCTTCATTGCCCTTGAAACTGCTTTGCCCCTTGCTCTAATGCTTTCAGAACAATAGCGTTTCCACCCTTTTTAAAGTCCCAACTATTTTCAAGACGACTTCGGACATCAGTTCATCATCACTTTCCTCTGCTTGCCTACTCATCGCGACGCCCTGCTTCTCAACACACCCACCCATACCCTACATCACTCATACATATCCAATCCAATCATGCTGAGCTACGGTTCTGTTGCGGTTGCTCTCGTCCAACGCCGTGTCATGGTCGTCCAAGGTACGCACACAAATTCCTCACTCACATTTCACTCCGTCCGGTAAACTGATCGATTCCCCATTTCCGTCGTTTAAATAGCTACGCGACCACACGACAAGTGTGAGCGTTACCTGGACGTGTACACATTCACCCCCTCGAGTGGCAGCGGTCGCACCTTCCTCGTATCCGATGTCCCATGTGCCCGCATCAACTCTGGCGACCTCCTCGCCGTCTTTGAGGACGATGACGTCCTGACCGTTCCCCATGATACCCTCGAACTCCCTCAGAAGGCATACGATGAGTTTAGTGAGCTCTCTTCCCGCAAGGCCAAGCGCTTTGATGCTGTCTGGGCCGCGTGGAAGGGAAAGTTCCGCTGAAGGATCCATCCACAACAAATGGTGGTGGCCGTCCGTCCCACATTCAACATCAACATCAATATCACCCATAAACCCCACCCATCATCCCGGCTCTCCACTTGTACCCTTCTCCTCACCCCGGATTTCTGTATCACTAGCTGCCTGTAGCCTTACTAACAACATATACCGACTGCATTACCTTTTCCTTAGGCTTCATATAGCTTTATACTTTACATCGCATTTATTATTCTCGCATGTTTATAAACCATATACATTCATACCCTTCACATGCAGGTCACACCAGGGAAAAACTTGATACACCATGTCCTTATGCCATTCTACACATAATATATAAAAAGAACATGTAAACAACAATTATGCAGACAATGGGACCGAATAAGAAAGACCTGAACAAGAAACCTACTTAAAATTAGCGAAACGGAATTACAGTAGTCGGTACGTAAACAACAAGGTTCAGCTACGCTGCGGGCGTAGCATTCATGTCTCGGGAAACCTGTCGCCCTGTCAATCCCGAGTGTCACACTTGTTAAAAACAATCGACTGACCTTCAGGCCCCAGATGTTGCCGACTCTCTCGTCCTCCTCCTTGACTTCCGGGGCAGAGGAAGGGCCAGCGGCAACGTCCCCGGTCTCGAGCCTGAGCCCACGCTCATTAGCGAGATGAAGTAGGCATATGAAACAAAAGCTCGTGCTAATTTCAGCGAGCTTATCTCTAGGATATGAGCGCTGCAACCCGGCGATCACTTCATCGAACGTGCGTGCTTCTTCAGGATTTGTGACACCCGACGGCGTATCTCTGTCAACGTCCTGTCAAAGCAGGAAAAAAAAAGTGAGTTCGAAATAAGTCTGCATATGCGAATTTTTCGGAGTCATATCGTACCATCCCCTCCGAATCGGCTGGCTGTTGCTCATCAGGAGTTGGAATCTTGAGACCCTTCCATATGTTCTCCTTCAGCTTCCGGACGTCCACACGCTTCGCGCGTTTAGTATAGTTGATAAACTCCGGTTGGACTCGTCTCGTCTTGCCCTGAGTCGACGCAAGTAGGTCTTGTTCCCCTGGATCGGCAGTACCTGCCAAATCACCATCAAAGCCGTCATCAAAGCCAGGGCCATCATCGTCATCGTCATGGAAGAACTGAGTGTTGAATGGCATCGAATCCCCATCTCCGGCTAAAATAAGAGAAAGTCTCTCTTGTCAGAGATATACCTGCTGAAAGGCAGGGAAGGGAAAACACCACCTTCGTCACCCGACGTAGTACGACCCGCAGCTTGATCAGCAACAGCCTGCGCCCAGAAATTTTCATCGACTTCGCCGTCGCCATTCTCGTTAAGAGGGGCCTTTCGGCCACGCATCTTTAACTGTGGAGATAATCGAATCAACCATCGACGACGATATTAATGGAAGACTCACCGAGAACTTGGGCTTTAGAAATAACGTGATTAATTGCCTGCTAGAGAAATGCATGTCATCCGGGAGGGTGTGATCATGCTGTTTTCCTTTGACCTTGCCTTTCTTGCCCCTCGAACCCCTTCCTGAGGCATATTTTGGAAGGGTTATACCCGCACCCCGAGTAACTGGCGCAAAGAGCTCTTTCGCAGTTTCTTTCAGATCCTTCTCCGCCGGAGATGAAAAATCAATCTTGAATGCCTCTTTCTTCTCTCGCTTGGGCTTAGAAGCGGCGGTGGCCTCTGCTGCGATGTCGGCTAAACAAAAGCGCGATGATGTCAAAAACGAGTACTGAAATTAGGAAGGAAGTACGAACGTCTTCGTACGGCCTTGCGTAACTTCCAGTGTTCAGGTCCAGCCCAGTTCTTGAGAGCCGTCTGATCAAAATAGTCTAACATTCCACCTTCGCCATCGGCGTCAGTCATGGCCATGACTAAAGCGCGCTCGTTGGGGGCCCGATGAGGATCACAAGGTATGTGCCGGCCACCATCGGTGCCACCCGGGTGAAGGCCAGCTTGGGCATCGACTGAGCCATCCTCGCCGGCTTCGCCAGAATATCCTCCAGGGCCAAGGTCATCTCCACCAAAATCATCTCCGACGGCGTGGTCACCCATAAAGAAGTCCTCTTCTGGGAGAGCACTATTACCAGCGTCGACAAAATCGCCACTCGGACCGGGTTCGAAGCCATCAGCCTCATTTCCTGCGACATCATGAACAGGCGGAGTGTCATCACGGAAAAGTGTAACTTCGTCAAGAGCCCAGGTGTCCCTAGAAAACGAGAAGCCTTCTAGTGAATGGGAAATGGCCTTCCGCTCGAGAACTTCCAGGTCTGGAAGGAAATCACCTGAACCAGTAATGTGAGGATCGCTCATGTGAAGAGAATAATAATCTCACTGCGAAGGGCGGTCAAATCAACATCGTCTTCAGGCTCAAGGAGGTCTTCTTCGTCTTCTCCAACCTTCCCCATGGAGTCACTTGCGTCGAATATAACTCGAAGGGCGCCCTCACTGCCGACACCGAGGCTAAGGTGGTTCATGAGTAAACCATGCGCGCCACCCTCATCGAAATCCTCGCATGTTTTCCGGAAGAGCGGATCAACGCTAAACTCCAAATCAAGTTTCTTGCTCTTTAGTTGTGCGGCATTTTTTGCGAGAGTCGACTCAGATCGATGAGTCGCCTTGCGCCTCTTCTGGGATGGTTCTTGTGCATCGGGGTTGTCAGACGTCGGTTCCTCATCGTCCGCTTCTCGTCCGTCAGATGCAAGGTTACTGAGGAGTTTCCCCGTCTCAGTACCGACGCTATCTACTCTGCTAGTCCAGATCTTGACACAGCCGTCTAGTGTACTGGAGGCTCGCTGAAAGTTGATAGAATTGTCGACATTATTCCTCAGGAGAGACATGTCATGAAAGTAATCGATCAACGCAAAGTTCCATGAATTTGCCTGATTGATTTTCTGTGGCCATGGATATAAGCACATAGGGAGGTCTAGAATCTAAATCTAATAATGGGCGCACGTTATCCATTGCCATCTTCATCCATTCCTCATAATTCGAGCTTCGAACGTCCAGGGGTACATCAATGGTTGGGGTCTCAACGATGATTGATTTGAGGGCTTGTTTATGGCGGGAATGCGCATGGGCACCAGCATCTTCTGTGTCATCTTGTCTACCGTGATTTGAGGGACCAGCCTCGGAATTGTCGATAGCATGATTCTTCGCGCTCTTTCTTCTCCTACGCTTCTCCGCAGAGTCATCGTTGATGTTGACCGCCTTGAGTGGTGCACGTCCGGGGTTCGCATCCTCGGTGTAGTTTCTGTCTTGGGTTTCGCTGATGCGCTTGCGGTTTGCATGAGATTTTCCCCGCTGACGAGGTGTCTGTTCGTTGTCGCTTTCACTGGAAGAGCTATCTGCATAGAGAGATAATTGAGCACGAGGATGGCGGGTTGAGCGGGAAGGGGCCATTGAATGCCTTGACTTGGAAGCGTGGATGAGCCTAAACACGATATTGGATTGGTCACGCGTGACGCGTCGCGACGCGCGACACGAAAGCGCACACAAACACGTGACCTATCCTCGTTCATGCTTTGGGCTGAAGATCATCCAATGTTCCGGATAATAACAGTGTTCATAATTATCCGGCAGACCCTGCAAATGAAATTGTCATTGAACCGGCGGTGGCGGTTTCAAAATCAGTCGTGGACCGTCCATCACATCATTCTTTTCCCCCTTCAAAGGTGGGAGTCGTCCGTTCATGTTCATCCGTCTTGTTTACGTTCTTGATTCCTGTGCATGGACCTCACGGAGTTAAACCATGAAAAAAGATCCGGGGCTGTCAGGGCGGCAAAGCCAATACAACATACAATGCCCTGCTTGACAAACTTGGTTATTTGGACCAGAAAGTGGAAGTCATGGTTGTTTACCACAAATGGATATGATGACTGGACTGTGGGAAAAGCGCAATATGTCTCCTCTGTCTCCGCCGCATTCATCCCTCGTCGCATATCGGCCGAACCCTTTAAACCTGTGCATACGCGGGACAGATCAGACATAGTTACCGATGCTGGGGTCTCATCAATGATGGCTCTGACTTTTGGACGGCTCTTTCATCCACGATGGGTCTATGCCAAGAACGCCCTTCTCTAGGATCTGGTACTACTAGTACCAAGGGTCCCTTATGTCCTTACGTCCTACGGTACAGTTAACTGTATGTTAGTCTCACATGGCATACGACCGGGGTTTGTAAGAAACACAACTCATCATCCACTTGCAGTAAGAAAGACCGGACGAATGCAGACGATAACTGAACATACAAGTGAACAGAAAGGTTCGTAGCTACGGATCATACTGTGGCATTCCAAACTCCGCGTCTTGAAATTAACGAACGAATATCCGACTACAGTATTCCCGCTTGCCGCCAATCCTCCGTTTCTGATACTGTCGGGTGCTTTACTTCCTATGCGACAACATCCACTGCAGTGCAACCCAGTTATGCGTTTCATTCATCGGCCGAACTATTACGGACTTTCCCCAAAACGAGAAGCAGCTGGATGTAGCAAATAGCCGCAACTGGAATGGTGCCTAGGTAGGGATTGAACTTACCTTTAAAGGGTGACTTGTTGGCGGGCCACTTAACTCAGTCCCACAGCCGGATGATTACCGCTTCGTCCAGGGAAAATATGACCGAATTGAACATTGTTGTGATTGCTCCGCATCCCAGTACACTGGATCTGCCATATAGTGGCTGCTTTGCCACATATTGCTCGCCCTACACGGATGCTCGCACCTGTAGTCCATCTCTTAGGGTTGTTAATGCCGGCCAGGCGATTGACACTGTTGCTGTGCCGGCTCCATGGATGCGGCTGTATGTCGGGACTTGGCCACTATGATTGTAGTCCTTCGTTCCCGGGTGTAAGACGTTCATTTTCCGCCATACAGAACCCTGCGCTGGAACGCAAAAAACACTGGCGAGTCATTATGGCTGGAGTATTTGAACACTCGGATTGTAGACGTCTACATCACAATTCGTCCACCCACAAGAGTCAATTCGTATACCCACAAGGTGCGCATCATCGACGCACATCTGTCTTGTTCTTTATAACGCGGGGTCCTGCAGATGAGTCACTACCCTCAAGCCCACCACTCTCAGCCTCATCAAGCTCAGGGTCACTACCCTCAGGCCCACTATCCTCAAGCCCACTACTCTCAACCCCATCACTCTCAGTCTCCGTCACTCACCCGTAACTTCCTCACTGACGGCTACATCTCCTACGCATTCACCCCACAAATTGCGGAACTTTTTCTAGTCCAACTCCTCTTCAAAGTACCCAACACAGCATCGATCCAAGCAATCCGAGACCCGAATGGGAGTGGCGCCTATTTCGTCTTTAACCCTCCTTCGCATTTTAGTCAAGCCCCCTTTCAGATACACGGACGAGGCGCATGGGTTCTCGATTATGATGTCAGGTCCGGTGGTTCCGTTGTACCTCAGGATCTTTGGTTTCCTCAGGGCCAGGGTGATCGGCGCCGCTACGTGGAGCAAGCGAGTTTCCGCATGCCCGTATTCTTTGTTGGTAGAGATGGTGGCCTTGGTGTACCTGTCATGAACGCCGCCGCAGGACAAATGGAGCTGCGTGACGCCCATTTGCCTCCGCCGCTGCAGGATAAGACAACGGCCAAGATCCGCATCGCGGTTTGTGCTCAGTTTTTCTCTGTGCTACGCGTTCCCCCATCACTTACCATGTGGTGTTGCAGTGGCCAGGCTATGCTGCTTCTGAAAAACAGGTCCAGCTTAGGGATCAAACTTCCGATAAGAACCCTTTCCCCTTTGATAGGGTTGTCAAGCATGTGGGAAGCCGCGTGCAACGGTTTTTGATGGTACGTACGTCCTGGACGTGGCGATGAATCCCGGAAATTAAACGGTCATTAGGATTGCGAGCAGCGCCCTCCTATCCAACCCTCTAAGTGGATGGTGGGACATGGCAATATCACCCCCGAGGAGGTGATGCTCATTGGCATCGTCCAAGTCTCGGAGGGTAGTTGGATGCCTATCCTCCAGTTGATGCGACGAGTCATCATGTAGACGAGTCTCACTGAACGCCTGTTCAAAAGACGTCATATTTCTTTTATAATTCTCTCCGTTTAGACTGTTAATCTTAGGTACCTCTCGCACCCAATCTGTGACATATTAGGTAGAGATAGAGCGGTTCGTCGTAGATCTGATAGAGTAGAGTGAATAAAATACAGTACATTAATTGAACAGTCCTGTGCCATCAACGCCCCTTGTGCCTTCAATCATACGTCACACTGACGCTGACAGTTCAAATTCGGATGTCACATGCCGTACATGATGCAAATGGCGATGCTTATAGCTCCTCGAGCGCTGTATGTACTAATATCACAATATAGCCGTGCAAATTACGCATGACCCTAGGGGTATATCATTACCAGAGTTCATTATCAAACCGTTCAAGCATGGCAGCTGCATCCTCCACGTCCTTCTGTGCTTTCTTCCGCATGTAGAAAATCGGGCAGTCCCTGCTCGTGCACAGCACATCCTGGAATCCAGCGGTTATCATCCGATTTTTCGGACGGATTGGTTCGTTCTCACCTGATGAAGAGACCCTTGACATCGTTGGCACTGCGTCCATAGTCTTGCGAACTTGACTTGGGTTTCCGAGGTTGTAGTTACCTGCGGATGGTGTGAGTGTGAGTTACGAGTAATATTTCCAAAAAAAAGACTCGTACTTGTTTTTGGTACAGCTCATTGATTCTCGGCCGGCAATTATCGCAGACCGCGCCATCTGCCAAAAGACGAGTATGACTTCGTGTAGTATCAACGGCGGTAGCGGTACGCACTGCTGACGCTGTTGTTTGCTCGTAGCGGGGTCTTACACCCCAAACATGTGACAGTCTTCACAGCAAATTTCATCAGCCCGCCAACTGTTGGAGTTGCGATCTGAATAGTCCTCGTGTGTTCTCCTGACACTATTATAACAAAACTCAGTACAGTTGATACATCAAGCAAAATAAATGTGTGGCGCACGTAGAGAGTTGGCTTTCTCCCCCAAAATTGGCTCAAAAATGCGCATAAGTGGCTTTGAAAGTTGGTTTTCCAAATAGTACTTTGTATCAATTGGGATATTATTTTCCAAGACATAAATCGGGTCCTCGGATTTTTCGTAGGCGGCAGCGCCTACAAGCCAAGTAAGCCTGGTCTTTGTAAAAAAAAATCAATCGCATCATTACCTTTGATTCCCTTGACTATCACATATGCTACTCGATCGCCAAGGGCCGGAGCAGAGCCTTAGGCAAGTATCAGAGCTGTCCTTGCTTGAACTTTAATTACACGTACCTGCATCCCGCTGTTTCATTCTTTCAGCGAGTTCAACATGGGCTTGTTTGCCCGTGTAGTCTTGATTGTCCCAGTTAGCTGACGGTAACGCCCAACTTAAGTAGTTTTAATGCTTACCGGTTTTCGCTAGCGCCTTCGTGATCACTAATTGTGACATGTCCACTTTGTTCTGAAGGAGATCGGATATAATTTGCTTCGTATAACTGACACGTATTGTCAATCAAAGTTTGACGGGGATTCTTCTAACTCCAATCAAACGCACTCTTCAGCACCCTTCACATCTCGATTAATCAACATCTTATGAAGACAGGTCTCAATGACGGTCTGCACAAGCCGGCAGTTGTCTCGGCGGACTGTCTGGAGCATTTCATCAGTCCCAAGTACTCATAATAGTTGGATAGCAACTCACTTCAATGCCCTTTGAGTCCATTTTATCATACTTCTCTGGTTTAGTCCAGTACAACCCGGCATAACGCTTTTTGTTGATGAGCAGGTAGGGGTAGTACACCTTTTCGAACTCTAATTTGATGGGCTTCACGAACTTCTTGGTTACAAGATCCGCTGCCTCGCTTCCTGAAATGGTTATGAAGATACGGACTTATGAAAGTACCGTGCTATGTACCCATTGCCATAACCTTATCTAGCTCGGTTGGCCCAAATCGAACCATGACCGAGTCGGTATCGCCGTATATGACCTCTGCGTTATGTGAATGACCGTTTGCGACGCAGTACTCTGCCTCAACTTCCTAAATAGATCAAATAAAGGATATGTTTAATTTTTTCATCCGCGTTCAAGGGTACACACCGCTTTTGTCTTCTCGATCATTTGTCGACCGTATGCCGTCACGCTCGATGAGATGGGCAGGCAAGGGAGTTTTCCGATTGTTGCCCCGGTAAAACCATACACTGAGTTTGCGCTGATCTGAAAACTGATGAACATAACGTAAAAAAAGGGGTCGGATCAATCCTGTAAACCTACCTTGAGGGCAAGCTGGCGGCCATCCAATACTGCGCGCTTGAAAGGGTCGGTTTCCTTCTTCAGGTCGGCCTTCGCACGTTTACGCGCACTGATCAAATCTTCCAGCACAGTGGGAAGAAGACCTTTTCGTTTGGACGGCTTCACAAACCAATCTTTGAAAGCATCCTTAGACGATGTTAAGTGGAACGGACATCATATGACGCACCGTTGTTGGGCGTCTGGATGTAATCAACGTCCTTTTGGAGGTTTAGTCGTTCCGCGGTGTACTTATCCAGTAGTGTTGTGTAGCATAAGTTGTGCGCCATCATGATTGATGGATAAAGAGAACTGAAGTCCAAAGTCGCGATAGGAGTATCATAATATCCTTTCTTAGGCTCAATAACCGTAGCACCTTCATACTGCTCATCGGTCCCTAGTGCGGTGTTGAGAGGAAGACCGGAAAGAACATGACATCCATACCTTCACTTTTCAAAGAGGGAATGACATAACCGTCATCGTTGGCCTTTCGGAAGAGCTGAGACAACACCTTGATTGATTGGCCGCGTGATAGAAGATAGTTGAATGGCACGCCAGTTACGCGGGCCATTTCAATGTAGTTAATGAAACACATGAGTTTATCCATCAGCCGCTGGGGAAGGTAGGCATCCTGTTCGCACGTGAACGTAGTCAGCACAGGCGTGATCACATAGGCAAATTCGCAACACCTTCAAACAGTACACTGCCAAACGTCGTCGTGACTCAGGAGTTCCATTCTGCAATTCCGTAATTACAGAGTGGTGGACATCCTCCTTTTGTTCTCCCAAAAATTGTGCGCAAACGGAGTTGAGGGTATAGCTCCGCAATTTATGCTCACGTTGCATATACTGAAGGACATCGAGCTGCAGCCGACCTTCTATACTTGTCTCCTTGGAGTCTCGTTGTCCAAATGCTTTTGACGAGAAGTGAGTGTCTCTTATCTGCGTACGGATGTCTATTTTTTTATAATGAGTAGAAGGGTTTCGACATCACTAGGAAACGCACTCTTTAAACGACCGAGATAGGGAAACTGGTTTGCCTTGAGAGCTTTTGCTCGATCAAGAAGATAAGGAAGATCGAAGTTCGAGATGTTATAACCAATGATGAGATCAGGATCAACTTGTTCCACAAAATCTCTCCATTTCTGGAGCATCTCCGTCTCATCATTAAAAGAGATGACTTGTGAGCCAACGATGTGAGAGCAGGTATTCAGTGTGAATATGTTCCGAACAAAGGGTTGGCTTTCGCCTTCATAAAAAGTGTAAGTATTAGCTGGAAGAGGGTAGGAATAGAGCCAGACCTTGCCGTGTGACCATGTTTGCGATTTGAATGACAGGGTCTACGGATGCCTCAGGGAAGACTCCCTTTCTACCAGCGCACTCAATATCAAAGCTGAGGATACGCAAAGGGGCGATCTTTGCCCATTCACCCTCTGGCGCATGTGATATGAATTGATCAAATCTGACCACCATCAGTACCGTCAAAATAGAGAACACGCATCCGAATGTAAGCTATACCTGACGGAGAGTTCTATTTGACATCGCGACTTCTTGTCTTTCGCCTTGAGGACAGAGTATTTACCCGCAGGGATTTCGATCCAGTTCATACCTACGACCTGCGACAGAAATGGAGTACGTAGAAAATTTTCGATTATCACACGTACCCCTGTGTCTATCATGAAACGCAGAATGAATGGAATGTTGCTTTCGAAAGTTGTGACAGGTCCAGAGAAAAGGCCTCTGAAGTTCGTCTCCCCCCTCTCGAAAATGCGTAAAAACGCTCAAAGGTAAGGAAGACTGATGCAATACATCGACTAAGCTCACACTCATCTCGCACGCGAGGTACAGCTTTTGGCTCCGTGACGGTAATCCTCATAAACGGCGTAAGATCATCCCCTTTATACCCCCACAAGTTTCGTTTTTGAACTAATTCGATGTTGGTGACAGCATTGACCAATGTCTGAGACGACGTAGGCATATGTACATCAGCAATAGAGGATGACTTTGACGTACGTTAAGGTCAGATATAAATGGGGCAATATCCGCGCTTTCAAAGCCCCTTGGTACGGCTATGAAGAAGTATGGCATGAATCCCGTAACATGTACAAGCACACTGTGTCCCTCCTACACGCGAAGTAACTGAGAGAAGTGAAAAGCACTAGACGGATAAGTCTTACTTGTGTGACACCGAATATATGGAACTGCGGTCCTGCCTGGAGGTTATCATACGACCCATCGATATCGACCTGTTGGAACACTGAACAGACGTTAGTCTCAATCACGCGCGCACAAGAGAAGCTCCCCGCACCTATTTTGTCCTTGGTCTGGTCGATATGATTGGGCCGAGGCCTACTCCAGGAGTCCGCTCCGCCTTCGGATTCTAGACGCGTCGCGTGATTAATGAGCGAGCGTGCAGGTCGAACAAGGCGAGAAACGCACGAGTGCTCCCTTGTGAATTCAGTTGGATCCTCTCGAGGATATCTGCGAATGATGACTGGCTGTCTTGCGTTTCCGGAGGTGTGGGCAAGAATTTTTGTTTCTTAGTCGCCGGCTCTACCCCTGTGCTAAGCACGTCGCGTCACGAAAGAGGCAAGAATAAGGGGGTGTTTAAGCACCATAACTAAGTATCTCACCGAGAGCTGGAGCCATTCATGACAACAGACTGCTTTTCCAAAGGCATTTTCAGCTCGCCTCGGGGTGGAAGCAGAATGTACTACTGAGGGGAAAGGAAGTGACGGAAGGCGAGGCGCGTCGCGTCACTTGGAAAGCGCGTCTTGTGGCATGCGATAATCAACTCTTTGCTGGAACACTTGCTCCACATCTCTACTATCAACTGGACTGTAGCAACAATTGCATATCATATCAACGTCCAGACAGCATTTTGAGTCGTGCTTCTGCAGCTCTCGCCCTCCTTTCCCTCTCCACCTTTGCCCTCATCTCCGGCGTCAAGCCTGCAACAGCGTCCGCAGAACCAGAAGACCCACCTAACCTCCTTGGCCCACTATTAGGTTCAGGGGATTTGGGCGCTTTCAACACTGGCACCTCAACAACCTCCTCGACTTCGCTAGCACGTTCTTTTTCCCTGCTCTCGCGCTCTTTGATCTTGTCCTTTAGTCCCTTCCTACGCACCTTCTTCTTCTCCTCGCGTTCTTCCTCCATTTCTTGGTTCAGGACACTCGGAACATGGCCTGCGCCGAGCCAGTCCCACCATTCTGGGTGTGCGCCTGCACTGCGCCTGAAAATGTCACGAACAGCACGGGATGATGCCAGGTCGTAGGCCGTCCGGTGGTGCCCTCGTGTTATTCTGATCGTTTCTAGGTCACCGTCCAAAGGGTCCTGCCCGGTCACGGCTGTCTCAGAAGGAACTACGATTGTGGGATCTGCGTGTCCAACGTTTAGTAGCCACTCGATGACCTCTTCTTGCCCAACCTGTGCAGCGTATTGAAGAAGCGTGGCCACCCTCACCCCTGTCCAAGACGGAATTTTCGCATCAATTCCGCCGAGACCTTTCCCTTCACGGTCCCAAAAGTCCTTGAGGGCGTCGAGACGGCCACGATTAACCATGTCAAGTAATCTTGTCCATTTGTCCCTCAAGAGCTCTTCCTCTTTCGATAACTTCGGTTCCTTTGCTTTCGCTGTCACAGGCGTGGAGACATGAACTTGTGGCTTGGGTTTGGGCTTTGGGAGAGATGCAAGATATGCTTCATCCTGCTCTCTCAAGGCTTCTTCGGTGAAATGGGAGACTCTCACTCGAGTTAATTCAAGGAGGCAGCGTGCAAGTTCTGACTGTGTCTGCATGGGGGTATGGGAATATGCTGTTGAAGACATCAGGACAACCTACCGGTCTACGAGTGGGGAAGGGGAACGTCCGCAACCGCACGTCGCCTAGCTTTATTCGTGAGTGACACATTCACATACCTCCCAAGGAGTCCTACCCTTAGCGATCACAGCATCATCATAGTCGAGAAATATCCTTCTATTCGAAGCACTTGCACGAATCCATATTCGCTCGCATTGGTGAATCTCGTCGGCCCAATCAGAGAGTAGATTGCGGATATCCTGATGGGGGAGGTCAAACCGCACGCCTAACACCAATGATACACACACATACATCCCGAAGAGCCTGCTCACCATATCGACGGAGCAGAGCGCCTGCACTCTTCGCGGGTCCTTTCGCGTTGTCATTAACAGATTGGGATCCTCCCTGCTTCCGTCGGGCTGCGATATATTAAACGCATGAGACAAACCATTGCAGAACATCAAACGTACTAGTATAACGATGGAAGGTCTTATGCCGCAAAACCTCGGTGTCTGGCATGGGTTTTTTCAGCCTCTTCTGTTTCACAGCTTTCGAGCTTTCCTCCTCAACCTCCGGCTTACTAACCCGAACGATGACTCCTGCAAAGTGTCCTCCGGCTGTCATGAACATCGCCCATTTGCGTCCTAAGGGTCCGCCACTTGTTTGCATAAATTTCAGCTCGTCTATATATAACGTTTGATCTAAGTGCAGAGGGAATAGTGCCTTGTAGACACCTATTTGTGTAGCGGGTGGAGAATGGAACCATGCCAGAGGTGTTTGAGGGGTGACTGGATTTAATTCGGATGGAGAGGCAGGGCGGGAAGATATCCTGGCCCTCTGAAGCAAGTTTCCAACAGTGTCAGATTCACCAGAGTTGGTATCGTCCGAGTCGGAGGCGGAGCCAGATAATGAATCTTCAAGATCTGAGAGTGCGCGTTAGATGCACCACGCAAGATACAGTGCCGATGGACGTACTATCCACGAGCTTCGCAAAATCGACCTCTGAGGTGGGCTTGCCTCCACGGAGGCGAATCTTTACATTATAGCGATGCCAGTCTGAGCGGAAGTGAAGGCGTTGTTCTTCAACGTCTAGGAATGTGGCGCCAAGGCAGATATTGCATGCTCTTGACCCGTGCGTGGTGGCTGTATGCTGCGAAGAAAGGTCCTGCTGTTGTTCAGCATTGTCAGGTTCCGCTGCTGCAGTTTGCTGTGCCAAGCGACTCCTCAAAGTAAGATTCTGAAGGAGTTCTGCCGGAAGGGCAAAGACGTGAAAAGTTGGAGACATCCGAGTCAGGTGCAAGAGGGGGACCGATCGAATCAATCTAATCGACACACACGTACTGGTACCGGAGATTGCCGTAACCGTAAACGGTTACTATCTAGAGATCAACAAATGAACCGCGGCGCGCTCATCATTCTGCCCTCTCAACTTGCTCCCGTCACTTGACAACGAAGCCTATGGTATCTCAGGACTTTTCAGATCGTCCCATAAAGAAACTGTTTCTGTTTGACGTCGATGGTACTCTCACTCCTGCACGCCAGGTGCGCACCTCGTCCGTCTCCTTGTCAGCAATGCTAAAATGAGCCTACAGTCGGCATCCGTGGAGATTCTTGACCTGTTGAGAGAGCTCAGGAAGAAAGTGGTCATTGGTTTTATCGGTGGTTCAGATCTCGTCAAGATCACAGAGCAGCTCACTGTCACGGGGAATAATGGTAAGTGTGAGCTGACGACATAAATCGAATGATTCCAACTGTGGAACTCGAATTTCAGTTCTCGACGATTTCGACTTTGCATTTGCAGAGAATGGCCTGACGGCATATAGGTTGGGCAAACCACTCCAGACCCAGTCATTTATCAAATACGTGGGCGAAGAACGCCATAAGAAGCTCGTCAACTTCATCCTGCATTACGTGGCAGACCTTGACATTCCCATAAAGCGGTATGTCCACGCCCACTCCTCTGATTGATGCCAAGTCTGACCGTAACAACTAGCGGCACGTTTGTTGAATTCAGAAATGGCATGATCAATGTCAGTCCTATCGGACGTAACGCGACGTACGTCTCTGTGTCCCTGACTATGATATATGAGTATCTAACGAGCTACCTAATATAGCATTCAAGAACGTCACGAATTTTTGGCATATGATAAGGTTCGTCTTCTGTCTACTTGCATTGTCATCCGAAGTTGACGTTTCTCTCTTTAGGTCCACGATGTGCGAGCAGCTTTTGTCAAGGTCTTGCAGGAGAAATTTGCAGATTATGGTCTGACGTTCGCCATTGGTGGTCAAATCTCGTTTGACGTTTTCCCCAATGGCTGGGACAAGACCTACGCTCTCCGGCACGTCGAGAACGAAGGTTTTGAAGAGATTCACTTCTTCGGAGATAAGACGGTCGAGGTATATTCCACTCTTAATTTGCCCGCGCCGGTCTAATTCAGCGGTGTGATATAGGGAGGGAATGATTACGAAATATTCACCGACTCGCGAACAATCGGGCATACAGTCACGAGCCCAGCGGATACAGCTAGAATTTTGAGGGACCTCTTCTTTTGAGGACCCGATGTGCTCACAATAGCAGCATGTAAATGCACTTGGGTTTACGGTACAATTACTAGGAAGTATCAAAATGAATTAGGATGTATGGCTGGCCATACAGAAAAACAATATTTTGACATTGGGACGCCCAACGACGTGTCTGAGGCAAGCTGAGCCTTTATGCAAGCACATGGCCTAATCCTGTACATGGCATTCGGAGAGGTCTCGCTGTCGCATCGCATCAAGGATCCAAGGACTCACAGTACCGCGAGCAAGCAA